>CAHIKZ030005375.1:2135000-2182500 GCA_903632075.3 Acanthosepion pharaonis
TGAGTTATAGTGACATTGTCGCCTTGCTTGGGGTGAAACGTTTAAAAAAATAATAATAACAATGGTGAGTAGAGTTAGTTTTAAAAATACCTCTCATTATAGTCAGCAAGATATTCATTATTTGAATAAATCCCTATCTTCCAATCACTGCTTGAATTATTAAGATCAGTAATAGTATTATTTTTTTAATCATTCCAAGCAATGTGAGAATACCATTAGTACGCAGCGGGGTTACAGAGGGTGAAGGTGAGAGAAAAGACTGTGCATAGAGGGACGAGGAAAGAATAAATGCTGATCGGCGTTCAAAAAGAGAGAAGATGGCGATTGACGTTGTATTTAAATTTTTGAAGAGTTTTATTTATCGGGGAAGCAAGGAAACGGAAATGACTTCCACAGGCGCGAAGTGCGAGAAAAGAAACTATTGAAATAGAAGTGGCACTTACATTAAATGAATATAACAATATAGTAATTAACCGCTATATTGAACACCTGAGTTTTTCCAAGATCCCTGTATCAAGTACCATATCAGGGTTATAGGACAATTGCTCCTTGGACAACTGACCCTGAGAATTGCCCACTGGACAATTCCTCCCAGAGAACAACTGGGAAGGGTCATTTTTGAGACACTGCAAGAGACCTGAAGCCACCTGAAGTGTGCAATTTGCAATTTTAGTGGTATAATTATAGTGATAGAAAAATATTAATATTATTACTAGATAATTTTTCATATGCATTTACTATTGGACAATTCTTTCTATTTGTAAGCAGATTGTTATGTTGACGAGAGAGGATTTTGTTGTTTGTTCTTCACGTGTGAGTTCGAATCTTCGTCGCCACATGTTATGGTCCAAAGGTCCTTGTAACACGGTGATAGTCCAAGGTAGAACCAAATAAGAACTCGAACACGGACATGGAATAACACAGATATATTACAAACAGGAATATATACAGAGAAGTAGAAAGTGTTAGTACGAACAATCAGGTTTAGTAGGGAGAACAATGTAGTCTCGACCAGTATCACTATTCCAATGTCTTGTAGTAATTGTCTGAACGCGACTCTGTTTCGGACTGCCTCCGACTCGACTGACTGACTCGCTCTGACTGACTGACAGGCTCCTGAAAGACTTCTGACGGACCTCACACCAGACTTCAGACTGAACAGTATTTAGTCACCCCCACCCAGGAGGGCATCCTGTGGCACAAGGCCAGTTTAACGTGGGATCTCCGAGCCCGTGAGCTTGGCCAAAAATATGCCCATTGAACCCGTATAAACGGGTTCAGGGTCGGTTTACCTCCCCGAAAAAGACTCCGCCCTTCGGCGTAGCCTCGTTCGGGTTCCTCCCCGCCCTAAGGCAGAGAGTTCAACTGATCAGCCGGTCGCCCGACTTCGGACTGAACGGTATTTAGTCACCCCATCCACAAGGGCATCATGTGGCACAAGGCCGGTTTAACGTGGGATCTCCGAGCCCGTGGGCTCGGCCAAAAATATGCCCATTGAACCCATATAAACGGGTTCAGGGTCGGTTTACCTCCCCGAAAGAGACTCCGCCCTTCGGCGTAGTCTCGTTCGGGTTCCTCCCCGCCCGGAGGCGGAGAGTTCAACCGATCAGCCTGTTAGCCGGTCGCACGGCTTCGAACTGAACTCCCTGCTTCCTCTTGAGGCGCAGAATTTATTACGTACGGAACAGTCCATTATGTTATTATATTATCCCATAACACAGATAAAACATGAAAATAAAAACCTAAATAGTTTTATTAGTATTAAATTTGTGTTTTCTCTTAATTTTCTCTTAATGGTCAAGAGGCAATTGTCCGGGGCGGTTGTCCTCTAGGCAGTTCTCCTGATACCGCATCTCAGGTTGTAGATCATTACCATCAAAAGCTTAATTGTTAAAATCTCTATCGCTTCTCGCTTCGGTAGCAACCTTTCTACTAATCCATGCTATTTTAACAGCCATCCTTTGTTCCGCATCACCGTTACCCATTTCGTCGCTCCATGGCCATGTTTAAATTTCCTTTCGACAACCAGGCAGTCGAAGTCCTTTTTTCCTAATCCAGAATCAGGAACTAAATTAACTTTCTCATGTCATTCACATACTCTAGCTTCGATCACGTCTGTCGCTTATGTTGCATACTTGATGATATTTCTTGGTCAGTCGCAGGATATCGACCGGGGTGGGAATCTGAGCCTCCTATCTCGTGCACCTAACGTCACATCTCCCTGGGGGTTAAGAATCACTGCTCGTAATTCCAGTCCCTTTAACGCCTTTAGTTATCATTTCATTATTATTTGTATCATTTCCATGAGGGAGTTGGTTTGTTTTAGGTGGGTATTTTTAGGGACTTTTTTTTTCGCGCGACACCATCTCTATGTAAATTACCATCCAAGGCTTAGTGAAACCCATCTGCTCTCATCAAGAATGAACTATACTCTCCTCGATCTCATCTTGATATTTCTTCGAATCATTTTATTGTGACACCATCATTTTGTTTTTTATCAATCAATATTCAGAGAGTGTCACATGCTCTCGTTGAGTAGAGTTATCCTGCACCAGATCATAATTTGATATTTCATACCTTCCAAGGAGTAATAATAATAATAACAATCCCTGTTGTAGTTGGAGCCCTAGGTCTGGTTGGAAAAGATTCCAGTAGACTAATTGAAAGGATTCTTGGAAGTTCATGCCTCAAAGTGATACAAAAAATTATTCTATTATTATAATGAGTGACGTAACTCTTTCAATATTTTTCAACACTTAGAGAAGAGTGTAATTTAAGAAAAGTATAAAGAAAATACACAGGGTTTAACAATATTTAATGATATTTCAACAGTATATTTGTCTTCATTAAGCTATTTTAATATTCACGCAAGTATAAAAAATATAAAACAATACAAGTTTGTCTTGAGAAAAACAGTTGCGCTTGTAATGAACACGACAAACCGAATGAAACGCAGCCAGCGTGAACGAAATGCAACTAAAACGTGAGTATTATGATAAGGATCATGCTCATAGTCTGTTTATATTTCTGAGATGAGGTATTATGTACATTATTTACATTATTCGGACTATTGTCCTCATCTTTGTCGCCATATTTATTACAACGTTTCGGCCGTTGTACGCTCCGGCCTTCTTCAGGTGGTTGGAATGTCGAACTGAACCCTTTATTTCGCTCACCGGGGTAGACTGTTCTAGTTCCACGTGCCATGTTTGATGGATGTGAGTTATCAGTTGTCTCCTGTTAATTTCCCTTTGAAAGTTCTCCACTGCCTTAACCGGGTATTGAACTCACACTCTTTGGGTGCTCATCTTGAAATTTTCCATTAGCTGATACGTTAATAAAATGTAATTGATCAAATTGTTTAGTATCAATCTTAGTAAACTCTCTTCTGTTTTGAGGGTGGAAAGTTCATGTATACTGAATATTTTATCAGAATATATACCTTAAGGTACTTGTCGAAATTACAGGTGTTTATGATAAAATGTTCTGCAAGTTTTGTTGCAGTGATATTTTGTCGGAAATCGTAACTCTAGCCATTAAATCTTTTGCTTAATCTTTCTGTTGTGCAACCCACACAGACTCGCCATGAAGTCTCAACACTCAATCTATTAAAGCCAGTTTTCAATTTTTTCGGCACAGATCGAAATACAGGTGCTATTATGAGCGTAATTCTACCATTTTGCATAACATTATAGGATTTGGGGATGAGTCAGTGAAAACATTACGAAAAAAATAATTAAAATTAAAGCATGAAGTAACAATTTATCGGCACCAACAAATGAAGAGACAATTCGAGCCGAGTTTAAAAACGAAGATAAGATTTATTCCTAACATACGAAATAAGAATTACACAAATTTAGTGCTTTGTGTGCCAAATGAGGAAGAATAACGTATATATTATCAATGAAAATGAAACATAACTTTTTTATAATTAAAATTATGAAACTGAATAAGAAAAGAAACTAGTCAGGAAAGAAAACTATATAAAGTGAAGAAAAATGAGAAATACTTCTCTGTATAGATTTCAAAAAGAAAATTGATACACTATGATAAATAAATTTGTATTTTTTTTTCTTCTGGTTTCAGCAAAGATTAGATCAAGCAAATCAGCCGTAGACTCTTCTTTGCGGTAAGAGCGACCGGTTTGTTCGTTTCAGTTCTCGTCTGTTGGTTGTTCTACTGCGTCGTTTTCCTTCTGGATCGGGGCGAACTGGATTTCTGTAGCAGCTGTTTGTCAACTCTGAAAGCAAATACAAAGCCACCTTATATAACAAACAGGTAGGCTCCAAATACGCTGTTCGGAATTTAGAGAAGAAAAGTTTCTACTGGTTTTGAACGAAAAACAAACGCTGCTGTTTTGCCACTAATCAAAGTGTGCCATAAATATATTTTTTTTAATTTAAAAAATTAAGAGCTCATCAAAGCGTCTGCCTTATCTCTTAAAGTTTTATGTATGCTCATTTAGTTTAAATTTTACTTACTATAAATGAAAGTTTTTTTTTTTCCTGGAAAAGGCTTTTCTTTAGTTTTCATTTGTCTTTGAATCGTTATATTACATATACTTATGTACTTTCGTTCTCTGTTTTATTTTTTCACTCACCATCAGGCAACAAGACGTCTGATCAGTAGATCGGGGGTTTTGAAGACTGCCTTTTAATTGCTGTTGTTCCCAAGTCCACCCTAACTCGGGGTGGTAGCAGCAGTTAGGTCCTAGCTATGGGCAAATAGTGAACCCCCCCAAAAAAAAACACTATAAAAGTATAAAAATACTTATTTATAGCAGAATTACCAACAGTACATTTTACTGCAAAATGACGAACAATACATTTTATCTGTAGGTAAAGGCATGCACCCGCTTTAAGAATATTTAGATTTCGGCATTAAATAACCCATAGAGTTGTTGATATGCCGCTAAACAAAATCAACCAAACAACCAACGTGAAAGAAATCTTTCATGACAATAATCCATATAATATCCTACAAGTCTTTAAAGAAATAAAACTGTATTCCAAAATATAACATCAGCAAAACTACAACATAAAACAAACATATCACCGCCTCAAGTAATTATGCCAACACAAACATGTATATGCACAAAAGCTGAGTATCATCTACCATGTATTCACATGTGAATGCATAATAACATATATCATTTTTTCCACAAGAAAATTAAATTTCGGCGTTAAATGTCCGAGAGGAGTTGATATGCCGTTAAACCAACAAAGAGATCATTTTCTAATTTTTTTTCTATAGACTTTTTAACATCTTTCTTCCTTCTATAATCATGGGATCACGTCTTCTTTTCAATTTTAGTATCCAAATATGTGGTTAGCGTAACTGTCATCAGCTGAAAAGAAAATTAGGCGAGCCGCGTTCAAATTCAGGCTTAGTCTGTTGAATTTATTTTAGCGGAAATGCACTTGGCAAAAAATAAATGAATAAACATTGAACCAACGCCTCTCGCTCCATCTATGGGTTAAATATATGGGTAAACTGAAATGTGGTACGTTGGTTGGTAGTCAGTCTAGAAGGACAATTGACTCTTTTAGCTGTTGAATTCTTCGACTTGTAATGCCGTGTCATCACCGAACTGGCTGTATATAGAGTTATGGATCTCAGTTCACGGTATTAGGCTAGTTGACCATACTTTGAAAGGACATATTTTTAACCCAACTGAGCACTAGAGCAAAGATACCTGTCATGTCTTTATATATATATATATATATATATATATATATATATATATATATATATATATATATATGTGTGTGTGTGTATATATATATATATATATATATATATATATATATATATATATATAGATATTTATATATATATATATATATATATATATATATATATATATATATATATATATATATAAAGAGAAGGAACAGACAGATTCAGAATCCACGGTTATTATCAATACAACGTGGAGCAAAATATTATTATAATATATTTTTATTCAATAATATTCAAAAATATTATATATATATATATATATATATATGTGTGTGTGTGTGTGTAAAATGTGTATGTATATATTTGATATAGATTGATGTACGTTTGTCACCCTGGGTTTTGTCTGACGATCGTAAATAGGGTGAAACCCAGAGTCATAAACTGATATCAATCCAACTAAATATATATCCATTTAGATGAAATAGGTTTTCATTATATATAATATATATATTTATATATATATATATATATATATATATATATATATATATATATAATGTAATGGCGTCATTGTTTATTTTATTATCTTACACTTTATCGCGGCTTGGAACTTTGCAAAAACGTTTTTTTGGTTCTTTATTTCTACCAATTTCCGTCTTTTGAATCTTATACACTTTTCCACTTATTGATCCGTAAAAGTCGATTATTTGCCACTTGTCTACTCTCTACACAAATGATACCGTCTGGAATGAAGTAAGATTGAATACAAGTAAAGAAGTTGTCTTTCTAACGCTTTTAAAAAGCTATATACAAAGATTGGCCCTTTGAGACTTGCGCTAGCTCAGACAGCATAAGTATCATCTATGTTGGATTCTGTTGCACAAATCAATGTTGTCATAATAAAACTTAGTATTAACCGATCAATGGCAGGAAACGTTTTAGGATATTTCAATTGGTAATATGGTTTTATTAGAATTACAATGAATTATTTATTGTTGTAAAATTATCATTATACATCTTGTCTGTTGTTCATCATATTATAATCAGGCCTATCAACACACACACACGTACCACGCATATATACATGGATAAATAGTCATCTAAATGACGCAAAAATCAAAGTAACACAGACATCTCATTTTGACAGGAATATTTGCGAAAAATACACAAAAATATATTGAAAAACTAAAGAGTAAATTTATTTAATAAAATCGCAATTTGCTTTAACCCCGGCCTCCAATTAGCTCAATACTACACACGCTAAACGTTGAAGACAGACTAGCAACAAATGTACGCGAATGACAAATGTCACCTAGTCTACAAGGCAACATGAACTTTTGTCCTTGTTTTGTTGTGAGGAAGCCGCCACAATGTTTTTTAAAAATATTTTGAAACACACTGTACATATATATATATATATATATATATATATATATATATATATATATATATATATATATAATATATTTTGTTGTTTTCTATTTTCAGATATATAAAATTGCTGAAATCGTAAGAAATATCTTACTCCTAAAAAAGAAAAAATATCTGAAAAATAAAATATCCTCACATCTGTCTACACCAAAAAGATCTGAGCAGACTTAAAAGAATTCTGCAGATTTGAATATACCAAAAATATCTGACCTTACTTGAAGAAAATCTACAAAAACTAACTAGACCAAAAAATCTGACTTTACCAAAAAATATACCAGAGGAACCTGATCTTACTAAAATAAAATCTGACAATACCAAAAAAAAAAAAAAAAAAAACTGACCTCACCACAAAAATCTTCAAAACTAGATATACTAGAAAAATCTGAACATAATCTCAAATATCTGATTACACCAGAAATATTTGACCTATCCAAAAGATTTGCAAATATGAATTTGCCAGAAAAATCCGATTTTACTTATTAGTAAAATCGGATTTTTCTGGAAAATCTTCAAGAAAAATGTGACCTTACTACCAAAAATGTTCAAATCTGACTATACCAGAATATTGTGAAATTAGTACAAAACAATCTGCGAACCTGTATAGATCAAAAAAATCTAATTTTACTAAACATATTATCTGCTAATCTTTTTATACTAAAAAAATCTGACATTGCTAAAACCCCAAATGTACAAATCTGATTATATAAAAAAAAAAATCTGAACGTACCGAAAAAGATCTGCAAATCTTACTCTACAAAATTTTGACCTTTTCAAAAAATTTACAAATCTGTCTATACCAGAAAAATTTGACCTTACCAAAAAAAAAAAAAAGAGAGAAAGTAAAGGTCACTCTACCAAAGATATTATTTTTGGGAACACAATGCTTCTCTGAAATCTTCAATGTTAACTTGTTTAAGTAAATCCTGTTATACAAAGATGAAGCGATCTATTAACTAAAACTTAAGCTACACAAATCTATGGTCAATTTTTATTTTTCATCACCTTCTCTTTCATTCATATTACACACCTCATTCATCATGACCATTCTAAATGGAATTCCCTCCAGTGAGTGGTTCTCTAGTCATATCTTAAATTAACTTTAGTATTAAAATAAAAAAAAAAACTTCTTAAATAAAAAAGAGTTTGTTTTGGTGAAATTGTTTATTTTAAAGAAAATAGTTTTATATAAAATGTCGTTTTTTATCAAGTCAGTTAATGCTCATTTCCATTAGATACAAAATGTATCTGTATTTGAATCAGATAAGATTTTCTTTTGCTAAAAAGTTTATTTTGAACAAAAGAGTTTTTACTTTTTATATAAAGTCTATTTTTTAATGAGTTATTTCTATTTACTACAAAAACCCCGACTGTTTCAGAATAAAAAAGAGTATATTTTGATGAAAACAATTTATTTTGAACAAAAGAATTTTTACTTTCTTTTTATATATATCATTCTTTTTATATATATCATACTTTATCAATTCATGTTTTACTTCCATTTGATAAAAGACCCACTGCATACAGCTATATATGTATCTAAAAAGAGTTTATTCTAAAGAAAAGTGTTTATTTTGAACAAAAGATATATCGTCTTTTAGCAATTCATTTAATGATCAGTTCCATTTTCTAAAGAAACACTGTATATGAAGCAGAAAAGATTTTATTTTGACAAAAGATTTTCAACAAAATAGTTTTTTGTTTTTTTTTATATAATATCTACTGAATACATATGTATATGAATCAGAAAAAAATTATTATTGATATATAATATTAATCTTCATTAATTCACTTAATACTCTATTTCCACTTACTAAAATAACCCCCTGAATACATCTGTATAGGAATCAGAAGATACTGTATTTGAGGAAAAGATTATTTTCAACAAAAGAGGTTTTTAGTCCTTTATATAAATAACATTACTTAACAATTCACTTAATGTTCATTTCCATTTGATAAAAAACCGGATACATACACCTACATATTTTGAACAAAAGAGTTTTTATATTTTTTACATATAATATCATTTTTATCAATTCACTTAATGCTTAAATTCCATTCCATAAAAAAACCCGGATGCATACATCTACATATAATCCAGACATGTGTTTATTTTGATGAAAATAATTTATTTTGAACAAAAGAGTTTTTATATTTTTTACATATAATATCATTTTTATTAATTCATTTAATGCTTTATTTTCATTTGAACCAACTTAATACATAACTATATGAATTAGGAGAGTATATTTTGAAGAAAAGATTTTATTTTGAACAAAACATTTTTCTTTGCATATCATGTAAATTTTGACCAATTCACACAATGTTTATTTCCATTTGATACAAAATCTGCCGCATGCCTCTGTATATGAATCAGAAAAGTGTTTATTTTGATGAAAAGATTTTATCTTCTACAAAGAGTTTTTATTTTTTTAAATTTAATTTTATTCTTTATTGATTCTTTTAAACATAATTTCCATTTACTACAGAAACTCATACATCTGTATATCAATCAGGTAAGAGTTTTTCTTAGGAAAAATATTTATTTTTAAACAAAAGAACTTTTATTTTTTTTTTTTTATACTGTTATGTTAATTTACCCACGCACGCATGGAGTCTACCAGCTATAAATAGGAGCAGGTACTGCCTTTTAGAGAGAGGAGTTTCCAGCAGTCAGCTCTGACAGTCAGACCAAACATTCTAGCTGTAACACTCTCGTTTTATATGTTTGTATCACTGTTTTTATTAATATATTTCAAATCCTCTCTTTGTGTTTTTATTTCTGGCCATAACAGGGCCACTACATATATATAATGGCATTCTTTATTAATTATACTTATGTTTATTTCCCTTTCATACAAGAGCCATTGTATACATTCATATATGAATCAGAAAAGGGTTTATTTGGGCGAAAAAAATATTTTGAACAAAAGAGTTTCTGTGTTTATTTTATATATATATATATATATGATATAATTCGTTATCCATTCACTTAATGCTTTATTTCCATTGAAGTCTACTGCGCATGTCAGGTTAAAAAATGTGCCCGAAACATATTGCAACGAATTTTTTGTAACCTAATCACCTACATTGGTAAGACAGTTAATGAATATTTTCGTTGATTAAGTTAAAACGAATACATCGGTAAGGCAATGATTCCGTAGAATTGTGGTAAGAAAAATATGTATTTACCCGATAAATTTTTATTAAAAAAAAATCTCCTTGGCAACACAAACATTATTCCAATTAACAAAGCGACTGCAACTTACATCGGCACAGCAATGACCTCTTAACAATGCTATTTTTTATGTTATAGCATAATCACCTTCCAGGGGATAACAACAGTTATTTTCATTGGAAATCATTTAACGCCAACCTCAGTAAATTAACAATTTCTTTATAGTACGATAGCGGCTCGGATTGAAGAATCGGAGAGTAGAGTTCGAATTCCAGTCAGATCCATTATATTCACTTACGTGCTAATACTCTTGGGAAATGTATGAATCCTCCCCCCCACCCCGAACTTTGGGTAGAATAGCAGTACAGACCGGGTTCTATAGCCTTGTCTGTTCAGAAAGAAATGACAACCTACTGCGGGAAAAAAAATCTGCCTCGTCAGTCATGTATCGAAAGATAAATGATCGCCTATGCGTGTATCACGCATGGCACATAACTGACTGCGGCCAAAAGTGTTTAGAAAGTGCTTTAATTCCGAGATCATCCAAAGTAAATTTACAACAAAGTTCTTGCAGCATTTCACCTTTCTCAGTAGATCTTCTATTAACACAATATGGGATATTTAATACGTGCTAATACCGTTGGGAAAGGTATGAATCCTCTTCTTCTCCCCTCAGCTATGGGTAAATAGCAGGACAGACCGGGTTCTGTAGCCTTGTATGGCAACTGGCCTACCGCAGAAAGAAATGGCAACCTACTGCGGCAAAAAAATATCTGCCTCGTCTGTCATTATCGAAAGCTACATGATCGTCTAAGCGTGTATCACACATGGCATATAACTGTCTGATAATACATAAGTTTTTTTTTAAATATTTTTATTTTACAGCATCATCTACATGCTTGCTAATGCACTTAATGCTAGTTTCAATTATTATAGGAATTTACTGCATAGTCTCCAATTTGAGTGTTAAGACCATTTCACAAACTTTTATTTTTCAACGTCATCACAAGTGTGATCACTGAAAATGAAAACAAAACGTCTTGCTATATGCCGGCACATCAACAAACTCGTTAACAAAATCTGAATAAAGGATTCATCTTGGACGGCATTTTGGGGACTATTTTATCTCTATCTATAAAAGACAAGATGTGTGTGTGTGTGTGTGTGTGTAACGAATGCACGGCCGCAATTTTCGACGCATTTGCACCAAAATTTACATGCACATGCTCCAAGTTAGCGGGAAAGCCAAGACCGACTTTGCATTTCCCAACTCCCATCGAGTGTGGAAATAATCGATTTTTTCATGCTTCTACGGCAGTTTTCTTGTAGTTTGCGGCCGTTTTCTACTGGCCAGAGTGAGAGCCAATAGCTGACTGCCACGAATAGGCAGGGAGATTCTATTGGCCAGCGTGAGAGTCAACAGCTGACTGACACGAATGTTAACTAGCATGCTGGCATGTAAAAAAAATCGATAGCTTCATTCGTCACAAAAAATTTAAATCTGCATGGCACGTTACTGCAATTGGCTCATTCGCTTGCTTAAACTCAACGTTGATTCACTGGGTTGGCTGTGAAAAAGTATTTGTTGTTAACATTCTTTTTTCATTCTCTCTCGTGCAATGAGAGAGTGCAGCTGTTCCTCAGGGCTGGGCACCTCTCAGTATAATTTTTATCGGCTGTGACTCTGACGGAGCCGCCCCTGTGTGCACTACGCCCAAAGACAGAGACACAACTGAGAGACGATAAATAGATGTGTTACACACCTCTCAGGAGAGGGATTTACATACTAGTGATTTTCCAAGCGTAGCTTAGATGCGGCACAAGGCCGAAAGTATGGGGGCACACAGTGAGGATTGAACTCACTACTCAGTCGTAATTGTTCTAGCGAGACAAGCTTGTTAACCATTACACACCGTAGAGGTACCCTACTTTCAACTACTATGTTCTGTAATATTACTATTTTTTCTCTTATTTCCCTTAAGTCATCGTGATATTTTTCAGAATAAAACGACTAGAAAATACGATTTTTATCAGTAATTTCTAAAACTTTCTCTGGTTACATATTCTGTTCTTTTTCTAGGCATCTCGACATGGTGTAATGGTTAGCAATCTGGGCTCACTAGATCAATTACGACTGAGTAGTGAGTTCGATCGTCCCTGGGTGCGCCACACTCTCAGCCTTTTGCCACATCTAAGCTACGTTTGGTAAAATCACCATACTCTTATTTTCCATTGAGCAAAAGAAATGTTCAAGTCTTGCTACTACAACAGCCATGCTGACCGCAAGAAATAAATATTTACGCGACGTGATATACTTACTGATTATATGTTCATACAATTTATTAAACTTTCAATAAGCTATTAAAAATTGTCAGACATTCACGTAATCGACCGGATGCCCCCCCCCAAAAAAAAAACTTGGAAGACTTTTCAATATCAATAATTACAACCGAGGTCTGCTCTCAAAAAATAAATCATACATGTAAAATGAAAGCATTTTAAAATATTTTTGCGTAAAAGATTAACAAAGAAAAAAAATCAACCCCCCGACCACGAGCACGGTCATTATTATTATTATTATTATTATTATTATTATTATTGATGATGATGATGAACACGTTCTCCAGACACGACAGTTGAAGAACTATATTCCGATATACTTAGACACGAAAAATAAATGATTATCCATTTAGTTTAATATACAGGCTGGTCCGAAAGTCTTGTCATTCTCTACGTCTCTTCCAAACTGTAGGAGCTCGTGTCAGCCATCTGAAATAGAAAATTATATTATGTAGGGGCGACATGACTTTCAGACCACCCTGTACATGTAATTTCATCGAAATGACATTGGTTGATTTTATATTTACAAAAGAGTACTTCTAAGTAATGTCATAGCAGACGACGGTAAAAGTGACACAGAAACTCGAAAACATTTAGAATTGCTTTAAAAATATGCCTCCATTAAATTAACACATAAAGATATTTTTAAATCATTTCACTCTAAGCAAGGCGGGAGTGCCACTAGTACGCAAGGAGTTACAGAGAATGAAAGTAAAAGTAAAAAGGGGTGTTTGAGGAAAGGATAAAGAGAAGGACAGAAATCAAGATCAAGGCATCAGAAGATATCGATTGACATTACATTAGAATATTTGAAGATTATAATTATCAGAGAAGCATTAAAAGGAAGGGCGTCCCATTGTCGGAAAGTTCGGAAGAAGAAGCTGTTGGAGTAGAAGAGGCGGTTGTATTTAACTGTTTTGACAGTAAAAGGGTGGGACTGAGATGCCAACCTAGTAGCACACTTAAATTAATGCGGTTGGGGCACCAGTGAAAATAGCTCATTAGAGCAAATGCCATGAAAATATTTGTAGAAAAGATAGAGCGGAACATCACGTCTGTGAGAAAGAAACTGGATTCGAGATTCCAGGTCAGAACCTATGACATTGCATATCCGTCTTTGGATTTTGTCGAGAACCTCAAGATGAACAGCAGATGTACCAGACCATATATGGCAACAGTATTCAATACAAGGATGAATGGTAGATTTTTAGATTGGAAGGATGGACTCAGAATTTCGTTAGAAACGAAATAAACTTTGATAAAATCATGTCAGTGGATTCTGGATAATATCTTCACAGATATAGATGAAACTCGGAGCAACAGGGACATGGTTCAAACAGAAAGATTCTGAGAATTCTACGGGAAAATTATATAAGCAACCAGAAAGTTTTAGAGAAAATAGATGCAGAGACGACATTAATTTCCTCAGTCAACGCCATTCTCAGTTATTCTCATTTTATTTACCTTTGTAACCCCAAGCGTTCTGGTGGCATTATTGATTGTTTGGGGTGAAATGATTAAAAAAAAATACCTACGAACAATTTCCGTCACACATATTGAGAAAGGTCGTCTTTTATTTTACATTAAAAATCACCCTTTACAAAGGCCGGGGGGTGGGCACTCGATGTAGAGGCTTTCGTTAAGAGGCCATTTGTGTATATAGGAGTGGAAGATAATGCATAACCCTAGCCTTGAACAGGTTAAGATTGTAATGATCGGGGAAACATCCTGTTAGCAGTTGGTTACACAGGGAAGTGATTCATAGGAAGAAGATGCTCGAGTAAAACTTACTTCTCACGGATGGAATACGTAGGAGATGTGGGTGGCTTGATACTATGTAAGTGGCATGGCGTGTTCTTGTCGTGAAGATTTGACTTGGCGGGATCAGGGAATGTAGTTCGTTAAAGATCTTTCTCGGTAAGTAGCGGTAGAACAGCGAGAGGCTTTCCACGTCCCGCCTCTATTGGATAATTTAGCACTCATCGAATGGTATTAATAATAATGGAGGTAGAGGAAAATATTAAGTGCCCTGTCTAGTTAGTTTGTGTAAATGGTGAGTTGATATTGAAAGGGTTGTTAAAGAAAAAAATGTTCCTTCAAGCTACAAAGATCAGGAAGCTGTGAAGAAATATACAAAAAATAATTTATGTCGGTAATAAACGAATAGTTACTAATAGTCCGAGCCAGAGTTGAAATTTTTCGTCTCTACCAACGTCCTAAAATCAGTATTTTGACATGTGGTTATCAGAATACTGATTTTGGAAAGAGGTTTGCGTGGAATCGCTTTCGGGTTAAAAGTGAGCAAGAACTCCCATCTTTTAGTTACATATGTATAAATGAGTTTATTTTTGAAAATGAAATTTTGAAGGAGAATTTTAAAGGCTAAATGAACTAGCCTTTAATATTTTAAGATTTTATCCTGTTATACTCGTCTTCATGGCCATATTCACAATGTTTCGGCCATTGTACACTCGGGTCCTCGACAAGTGATTGGAATTTCGCGTCTGTTATTTCAATGACACATGGCCCAGTTGGTGAAATCCAGTGACTAAATCCAAAGTGTTGTGAGTTCAATACCAGACCACAACAGTGGTGAACCAATACTTGGAGAGTTGAGATAAAGAGAAATAACTGAGACATCCGGAAGAGGCATGCCACGTGGAACTAGAACAGTCTACCCCGATGGACGAAATAAAGGGTTCGGTTCGTATTTTCAATCACCTGAAGAAGGCAGTTGCGTACAACAACCGAAACGTTGTGAATATTGCAATGAAGATGAGGTCATCAGCACGAATAATATAATTATTGCAAGATTTTCACTCTGCACAAAGCCCGGGGGCCCCTCGAATTAGTAGGGTCCAGAGTAAGAGGCACAGTTTATGTGAATATGTGGGGAATATAACGTTTAACCCTAGATTTGAACAGGTTAAGTTGTGTAGTGATCCGTGAAGCATCTACTTTGGAGTCGGTTCCACAAAGCAGCAGTCCACCATTGTAGGCCTGATCTGGTAACCGTAGAAGACAACACGAGGAGATAGAAGCGGTGTCGAGAACCGACCATTTTTACAGCACCTTTAGCAATGGATGTATGACCACCACTTCAGGTCTGAGTTGAGTTTAAGTCCCAATAGATGCTCAAGGCACGGGGCTTCCTTGCGGGGAACATCCATTCATTGTTATTGGTGATAGTTCAGGGTCAGATCATTAATTTCCTTATTAAATATAGGTCATCTGAGAAAACAAATTGATCCGTAAAATTCTGCCCTGAATCGGAAAATAAAACAAGAATATAGTCTTGCTTTGATTGTTTTTAATTACTTTTTAATAAAATATTCTCTAAACCTTTGGATTCGGAAAAAAAACCTAAAACTTTGGTAATTATTTTAAAATATTTATTCTCCTTTATTTAACATCGAAACGTTTTTAAATATTTGAAATTTATGGACAATTTTGAATGGCATTTCTTCAATAATTATTTACATTGTTCAAGCTGTTATCTTCATCTTTATTGTCATATTCACGTCGTTTCAGTCGTTGTACGCTCCGGATTTCTTCAGGTGAAATACGTTGGAATTCCGAACCAAATCCTTTATTTAGTCCACGGGGGTTGATTGTTCTAGTTCTACGTGTCATGCATTTTCTGGATATCTCAGTTTCAGTTAATTCCATCTAGTAAATCAACTCTCCGGGTTTTTTTTTTTTGTTCACCTCTGCTGTGACCAAGTATTGAACTCACAATTGTTTGGGTCAAGTTATTGGATTGCTTCAACTAACGCTTTTATACACTGCTTCATGTTTTCTTGGGGACTTATGTCATCTGAACAAAGCCGAAGCGTACAACGGCCGAAACGTCGTGAACATGACAATAAAGATGAAGACAACAATGTAAACAGTTGTATAAATAGTTACAATACCTCATCTCAGAAATATAGATAGATGTTCAATAATTATGAAATATATATATATATATATATATATATATATATATATATATATATATATATTTATATATATATAAATATATAAATATATATATATATATATATATATATATATATATATATATTTAAATAAGTTTTCGTGGTACAGAATTTAATAATAGATAGGAAAAGACAATATTTATAGGGTATTTTTAAAAGCAAAAGCTAGAATAAAACAACTGGTTTCGTCCCAGGACTTATCAAGTTTATTTATTCTGGGAATTTAAAAAAGCATGCAAAGATAATTTTAATTAGCGAATTAATTGGGGAAAGAAATATGAATTTCTAAGAAAAAGGTCAATAATATTCAGACCAGCAAGCATTCCCTCTGTTTACAAAGGAATCACGGGAATAAAGACTCTAAACCTTATGAAAATTGGGACCTAGATAAAATAATAAATCGGTCACCACTAAAAATCCACACATTTCCTTCTATTTATTAAATGTTCAGCAATAACCAGAACTGTTTCAGTTGGCCATTCCTGGAGGACGGCTGGGGGATATATATGATATAGCAGGAAACACATCTTTTTAATATATATATATATATATATAATAGATAATAAGTGGAAAATATACATACATATGAAAAATATATCTAAAAAAATACATGTATATTTTTCAGAAAAAATTTTCCAAGAGGAAGGATCCAGGTAGAAAATGTCTAGGAGGAAGGATATAATAAAAGGCTTAAAATAATATTCCATGGTCATAATTTATTCCATTGGAAAATTATCAAATCATCATACAAATTCCAGAAAAAAACAACTCCGAAATCAAAACAGAATTTAGAGAAATTATGAGGGATGAGTGACAGAGAGAATATGGGTGGGGTGGATTAAAAGAGGAGAGAAAGAAAGTCGACGGAAATACATAAAAATACATTTCGTGTGACATATCAGACAATTCGTATAGGAAAAAAAAAAAAAAAAAAAAAAAGGGAAAGGTTGGGGAGAGGATGGGACGAAGGAAAATAAAAATGTGTTTACATAAAGGGCCGCTTCGTAATTGGGGGGGGGAAGATGAATATAACGATTGTCTCATTTCGCAATGATCAAAAACACATACTGGGCAACATACACTTAGGCATGTACACACACACACACTCCAGACATACGTGTACATGCACATACATACACATACACACATATATATATATATATACATACATATATATATATATACATACATATATATATATATATATATATATATATATATATATATATATATATATATATATATACATATACACACACACACACACACACATATATATATATATATATACAAAAACCTAAAAATATATTCACATATATACACATATTCATCTATATTCATATACACACACTTTTCACATACATATATACATATGCCCCATGTATACATTCATACATACATACATACTTATACATACACATAAACATATACATATATACATACATACACATACATATATATATATATATATATATATATATATATATATATATATATACACACATATACCCATACATCCACGCACACACACATACACACACAACATACACACACAAACACACACACACACACATATACACATACATATACATGCAAATACATACACACCCTTACATATGCATATATATACATGCAAATATATTATATATGTATATATATACACATGCAAATACATACACCCTTACACATATATACACACACACACACACATACACAAGTACACATACACACCTATATATATATATACATAAACATCCATATATATACACTTAAATACACACATATATACACATACAAACAAATATACACACAATATACACACACATACACATACACATACATACATATATATACACACAGAGATATATATATATATATAAAAAGTTAAAATCTAAATGTGACGATTCAAATATTTTGCGCGTGTACGAAAAAAAAAAAAAAAAAATTATATATATATATATACATATATACATATCTACATACACATACATGCACATACACACACACACACAATATACATATGCACACACATACACAAACATATATATATAAATACATAGGCATCACATAAACGTGCACAAAGGTACATTTAGAGATATAAACATAATAGTCATACAATTAAAATGTCATTGATGTTAAGGACCGAGATGGAGCCGACATGACAACATGTTACACAACGGTGTTCAAGTTTTGAAATTTATGTCTACATTTAGAGAATACCTCATTCCGAAGATTCAGCAATCTCTATTTTATCTTTGATAATGAAATTTTTCCGCCATGCATAGATCACACCGATCGCGGAAATTATTCTAGATAGGAATTCCATTTTTGGGTTTAATCCATATCCACCAGTTCCCAGTAGTGTTTGGATAAGGAAGTCTGTCTACTGACATCTATATTCAAATGAGCGTCTATGGTTGTATAGACGCTGCTTCCAATCGGATATACCTATGTATCTTTTTTCTCGTTTATATTTCCTCAGGAAAGATAGTTGCCTCGTATACTACATTTTCAGATTTGCATTTACCCCCGATTGGACCTTTATTCCTACAATCCTAGATTGAGTTCCATTACCGGAATTCTGCAATTATGGGAAGATATGATTTTCTATATACGCATGAGTAACTAATTTTAGAGTTTTATATTGAAAACCGTAGTCGACTTACTGTGGAAATGTTTATCAATTAATTTGAAACTTCCTATATCAATGTTAGAGAGTCTGCAAATATTGGGTGAACCATATTATGTTCTTAGTTTTGCCCTTATTCATTTACAAGTTCACCATTAAAGCTTAATTCTTGTCTAAAACCACTATGATTGTATATAAATTTATTACATTAAATATTTTCTGGCGCTTATTTATTCTCGTATTCACAGTTTTGGGGATGTGATCTATCACATGTTTAGGGTGGTTAGAGTGGACGTTGATGTATAGGGTGTTTTCAACTTTATGGAAGGTTTAAATATTATTCGATAGATTTGTAATATCTAAAAAGTTGACTATTTTCAGGTTGGAAATCAATTTTAAGGTCTAAGTATTTGAAGGCCCTAATAACTTCTTATATAGCTGGAAGTTAAGGACCATTGCTATTTAGGACAATAAGAATATAGTGTGTGTGTGTGTGTATGTATGTATATAAGATGTTTCCTGCCACAATTAAAACACATCTGTATATATATATATATATATAAGATGTGTTTCCTGCCACAATTAAAAGACACACACAAACACACACACACACACACATATATATATATATATATAAGATGTGTTTTCTGCCACAATTAAACACACACACAAACATACACACACACACATATATATATATATAAGATGTGTTTTCTGCCACAATTAAAACAAACACACACACATACACACACACACACACATATATATATATATATATATATATATATAAGATGTGTTTTCTGCCACAATGAAAACACACACACACAAATATATATATATATATGTTAAGAAATGGAAGGTCCGACAATTTATTTATTAAAACATTTTTGTTTTAACGTTGTTATTTTATAGATACAAGTATTGAACAAATGCTCTGTTTAGATAAACAGTATTAAATAACATTTACCGGCCTGAATGTCCGAGAAATTTTTAGAAAATATTCGTTCTTTGACACGATTTATCCTATACGGAAAACGCTGACGTGCCTTGACCGCTCGACCACAAATTTCGGACCTTGTCCATTTCTTAACATATGACGTCATTTGTTTACATTCGATACGCCAGAGCAATTATGAATGTACGAATTCATGGAAGATTGAAGTTTATAAACAGTAAATTCGACCTTATCTACCGTAAGGTTCTTTTTGGCCGAGCGGTCAAGGCACGTCAGTGTATATGACGGTTCCGTATAGGATAGGTTCGAATCCTGTCAAAGAACGAATATTTTCTATGAAAAGACATTCAGGCCGGTAAAAGGTTATTTAATACTGTTTATCATAAACAGAGCATTTGCTTAAATACTTGTATCTATAAAATAACAACGTTAAACATAAAAATGTCTTTTAAATAAATATATATATATATATATATATATAAGATGTGTTTCCTGCCACAATTAAAAACACACACACACATATATATATATATATATATATATATATATATATTCTGCCACAATTAAAACACACACACATATATATATATAAGATGTGTTTCCTGCCACAATTAAAACACACACACACACACATATATATAAGATATGTTTTCTGCCACAATTAAAACACACACACAAAACACACACACACATATATATATATATATATATATAAGATGTGTTTTCTGCCACAATTAAAACAGTTAATGTAATGTGCCCATTCAATCTTTTATTGCAGGTGTATTCTGCATGTTTGCGTTTTTCAGCTTCCCTAATTTCTTCCAAAGTTTTTCATTCGATAACTATTTTGGTGGGGGTGTTATTACCACATTACTGGATTATATATTTTTCTTCTTTTATGTTCGTGTTTGCTTTTAAATCTGATATTTTCCTTTCTGTCTCCCATTTCTTTCTTGCGTTTTTATACACGAATTTTTAAAAAAACTTTTTTGGCTGTATTATTCATTTTTATTTGTTCTGTTTCCATTTAGCTCATTTCAACGAACGGCTCACGAAACCAAGCAAATCTTCTTGCCACACAATCAGACATATTGTCTTTTACAATAAAGTATCTCCAGGAGAAGAAACAGTGTAAGTATATATTTTTTTCATCAGTGTTACGAACGTTGTAGACAAATCCATCTTACTACCATCTTGCCCACCATTATTCTGTCTATTGATACAGTTTTTTGAAAAACTTCCCACGCACCAATATTAGTATATTTTCTTACTACTATGCATTCTATAAGTCTTAATTAGAATATAGTGGTGTAATGGATAGTGGCTCGGATTGAGAATTCCGAGAGCCGAGTTCGAATTCCAGTCGAATCCATTACATTCAATTATGTGCTAATACCCTTGGGAAAGGTATGGATCCTCTTCTTCCCACTCCAGCTATGAGTAAATAGCAGGACAGACTGGCTTCTATAGCCTTGGATGGCAACTGGTCTACTGCAGAAAGAAATGGAATCCTACTGCGTGAAAAAAAATCTGCCTCGTCAGTCACGTATCGAAAGATACATGATCGCCTAAGCGTGTATCATACATGGCATATAACTGATATTGAACATTCTCTTTTTTACTTTCACAACTTCATTGATTTAAAAAAAAAATGCTTCCTATTTCTTCTCAACTCTTTTTTCGAGCTTCTTCTTTGATAACCATGCAGGATATAGCGACTGGTCTACCGTAAAAAGAAATGCCAATCTACTACGAAAAAAAAATCTACCTCGTCAGCCATGTTTATGTGTTGGTTTAAGGAAGGCATTTTTTAAAGCAATTCTAAATCGCTTTCGAGTTTCTGTGTCACTTTTACCCTCGTCTCCTAAGACAATACCTAGAAGTACACATTTGTAAATATAAAATCAATCAGTCATTTCGATGAAATTACAGGTACGGGGCGGGGGGGTCAGAAAGTATTGTCACCCATACATAATATAATTTTCTATTTCAGAGGAGGTACGATGGAGCAATAGATAGAGGCTTGGATTGAGGAATCAGAGTTCGAATTCCAGTATGACTCCTCTTCTCTTTCCAGCTAGGGGTAAATAGCAGGACAGACTGGGTTCTATAGCCATAGATGGCAACTGGTTTACAGCAGAAAGAAATGATAATCTACTGCGCGGAAAAAATCTGCCTCGTCAGTCATATATCGAAAGATACATGATCGCCTAAGCGTGTATCACGCATGGCACATAACTGACTGATATAATATATAAGGGCAAATAACTCCGATTGTGTCACGATGTTGATGACCATTTTTCCTAATAATATGTTTTTCATCTTCTGTTATAATTTAGAGGGAATTAAGTGTCTATAGTGTACGTTATTATAAAGAATCTGCTTGCCAAATGTCATTTGAATTGAACCTACCAAGTAATCTTGAAGTATTCGCAGTTTGGGAAGTAATTTTCAGTTTCTGAAAAGTTTTCTTTATTTTAGAAATTTAGCTGCCATTTTTTTTTATATTCTTATATAGAAATAAATGTGATTGTGATTGACTATAGATCACCAGTTTTTTTTAAACGTTTTTAATTACTTTTTAATAAAATATGCTGTAAACTTTTTGAGTGAGAAAAAAACCCTAAAAACGTTAATATTTCTTTTTAAAGATTTTCTTTTGCTTTATTTAACGACGAAATGTTTTTTTTTTAAATATTTGAAATTTATGGACAATTTTGAATGGTAGTTCTTCAATAGTTATTCACACTATTTACATTATTCAAGCTCTTATCCTCATTACTGAATTAAGCTGACCACATAACCATAGAGGAAACACATATATAGAGGAAGTCGCTTGAAGTCTTAGGTGTTCGCAATCTCTATTCTATCCTCTAAACTATACGGATCCCCATTTCTTCTTTATCTTCTATTATTATTGAGACCGCTATTCTCTACTCTATTCACTATACGAAATACCATTAATACAAGTGACATTCGAAAACGTCTGACACCAGTATTGTTCAACAGCGTATTATAGTTGTATCTGCGATTACAAAGTCTCTATTACAACGAGCATTGTCGAAGTATCAAGTAAACGTACGTTGATATAATATATGTAGCAACAAGGGTCGCTTAGACGCTACAAAATATATACTATTCTAAACTCCAGTTCAATGTCCAAGAGCCAGCGTTCCTGAATGCGGTTGTTGTAGAGCAGTAAGAGTTACAGATTATGAGGATATGTAGAACAGATAGGGGCACCTCGATATGGTGTAAGGGTTAGAAAGTTTGTCAAGAACAATTACGACTGAGTAGTGAGTTCGATCCTCACTGGTTGCCCCATACTTTCGGCCTTGTGCCACATCTAGGCTAGCTTAAAAATCATTTAGGGCATATCGACCTGGTGTAATGGTTAGAAAGCTTGTTTAACTAGATCAATTACGACTGAGTAGTGAGTTCGATCCATACTTTCGGCCTTGTGCCACATCTGAGCTACGCTTGGAAAATCACTATGGGCACCTCGACCTGGTGTAATGGTTAGAATGCTTGTCTTACTAGAACAATTACGACTGAGTAGTGAGTTCGATCCTCACTGTGTGCCACCTACTTTCGGCCTTGTGCCACATCTGAGCTACGCTTGGAAAATCACTATGGGCACCTCGACCTAGTGCAATGGTTAGAATGCTTGTCTTACTAGAACAATTACGACTGAGTAGTGAGTTCGATCCTCACTGTGTGCAACCTACTTTCGGCCTTGTGCCACATCTGAGCTACGCTTGAAAATCACTATGGGCACCTCGACCTAGTGCAATGGTTAGAATGCTTGTCTTACTAGAACAATTACGACTGAGTAGTGAGTCTGATCCTCACTGTGTGCAACCTACTTTCGGCCTTGTGCCACATCTGAGCTACGCTTGGAAAATCACTATGGGCACCTCGACTTAGTGCAATGGTTAGAATGCTTGTCTTACTAGAACAATTACGACTGAGTAGTGAGTTCGATCCTCACTGTGTGCCACCTACTTTCGGCCTTGTGCCACATCTGAGCTACCCTTGGAAAATCACTATGGGCACCTCGACCTAGTGCAATGGTTAGAATGCTTGTCTTACTAGAACAATTACGACTGAGTAGTGAGTTCGATCCTCACTGTATGTAACCTACTTTCGGCCTTGTGCCACATCTGAGCTACGCTTGAAAATCACTATGGGCACCCTGACCTAGTGCAATGGTTAGAATGCTTGTCTTATTTAGAACAATTACGACTGAGTAGTGAGTTCGATCCTCACTGTGTGCCACCTATTTTCGGTCTTGTGCCACATCTGAGCTACGCTTGGAAAATCACTATGGGCACCTCGACCTAGTGCAATGGTTAGAATGCTTGTCTTACTAGAACAATTACGACTGAGTAGTGAGTTCGATCCTCACTGTGTGCCACCTACTTTCGGCCTTGTGCCACATCTGAGCCGGGCTTTAGAAAATCACTATGTAGAACAAATAGAGGTTGACTCTTGATTTGAAGAGGTATTGACAGGGAAAGCATCCTGTCGGGAGAATCTTCCATAAAATATTTTTTATCGAAAAGATGATAACTGTCTGGGATTTCCTTTTCTTTTCTTTTTTTTTTTTTTTTTTTTTTACAAATGGAGTATGAAAAGAATGAGGATGATTCACATCCGGGTACATGCTATGGTGGCTCTTAACTCTTAAAGTCTGAACTGATGAAACTAAAGAAAATAGATTGTCAGAACGTGTTTCCATTGAAACAAAGATAAAGTAGCAAGTGGCTTGTGACGTTTCGTCTCTGGGAAAAGGGGTTGCAAGGTAAGAAATAGTTCATTGCCTACAAGGCCACCTAAACGCTTTTGCATTCTGTCAAGTCTGAAAAGTGAGGATTGGGCAGCTTCAGCCCAGATGTGACAGCAATACACTATTTTACGTCTTGATTTTGTTTCGATTTCATGCCTTATGTAAGTTGGTGAGGAGTCTTAACAATTAGTTATCAGATTTTTAATAAATCGAGCGTCGTTAATAAAAAGTGGTTTTAAAATTATTTAAAGGGTTAAATAACTAGAATTTAAGCATGGACCTTCTTTTTTTTTTTTTGATACGATGTTTATCAAAGAAAGAAATCTCTTAATTCTGGGAAGAGTAGATAGGATCGGTTCACGCCCCCCACCCGGTCTTTTAAACAGGAGTAGAGATTTATCCCTTGCTTCCTGTTAAACGACTGGGTCTCCGGTTATACCCATGACATTTGTCTTTTCCTACGCTAATATAACTCCACGGTGTAACCCTCTACCTTGAGTGGCTCCCGTGCCTTTTATTGGGTGAATATTAGTAAAAAATAAAATAAAATAAAATAAAGAAAAAAGAACAATGGGACGCTATTTGTCTGTCTGAATTTATAGAATTATAAATTATCATTGTTTCTCTTATTTACACTCGGACTATTGTCTTCATCTTTGCTGTTTTTATCACAACGTTTCAACTACATGGTTGGAGAGTACAATAGGCCAAACTCTATGAAAGATAAGGAGAATAGCATGAGTGTAAATAATAGATGTTGATTTATTGGTTGATTTGTTTAGCGGCATATCAACATCTGTATGGGTTATTTAATGCTGAAATCTCCATAATTTGTCTGTAATTTTATGATTTCAACTACAGATATTTTGTTCATAATTTTATACTTTCAGTTCAATGTTATCTTTTTTTTTTATTTAGATATATAGTTTGTAGATCACAAAATATAGTGTTGGTAATTTCATTATAAATATGTATTTTTATATATTCTTAGTGTTGCATAGATTGACATTTTGCTATAAAAATTATTGTTGTTCATTTTATTATAAAAATGTACTGTTAATTTTTGGTTGTGGTGGTGGGAATATTTACCAATAGCTGGGACCCTAATAGATAATACTACCCCGGGTCAAGGTGGACGTGGAAACAACAGCAATTAAGAGATGGTTTCATGCTCCTTAAAAACCTCCAATCTTTCAATCAATGCCTTTGCTGCCATATGTAGTTTATCGTCATGCCCAGGACAATTAGATAATAGAACACGAACTTTTAATGCAATGCAATCAAAGAAAGCATGCAATTAAAAACTAACCAATTATAATAATTACTGTTTCCTGTTTGATCTGTGTTCGAAAAGAAAATTAATAAACGGGATGGTTTTTAATTAGCTTGAGGAAGGGAGCGGAAAAATTTCACCAAAATTATTAAACGTTCCCATTTCTATTCGGCACCAGAGATTATTTTCTTTATTTCATTCTCTATATTTTTAATATATTTTCCTACATGAGTTTCAATAAGATATCTTCCGAAAGGAAATCAGTGAAAGAAATTCGCTTTTCATCAAAAGTACGGAGATTCTCAATAAATCCAGTTTTCTTCATCTTCGATTCTGTCTTCGCCTACGCTTTCTTGAAGACATTGCCCCACACTAACGTCGTTTCCCATTACTAATACACATGACTAGAGTAGCTGAATTCCTTTCAAAAAATACTCGAGGATACACTGAAAATTACAGCGTATGTTTCAAAATCACGGCGTGTGTTATTGTTACTATTGATTAGAAATGTCTCAGGACAGTTTTTTTTTTGCTGAAAAGAGAACGAAAGAAAAAGCCGAAAAAATAAAAATAAAAAACGTAAATATTTCGAAAATGTGGATATCGCAGCTTTTATATATATTCGAGAATAGAGTTACTGGTAGGGTGAAAGACAGATTGCAAGCGGTTCACTTTTAGAATGCGGAGCTCCAACGTCTTTGAAAGTCAGGCTTCAATTTTGCTTAATTATTGCAGTTGAACTTATAATACTCTCAACAAAAATGAGTTTTATATATATATATATATATATATATATATATATATATATATATATATATATAAAACGTTTTGATTGTTGCTGTTGTACTCTGATTGTAATTCTGTAGCGCC
The DNA here is from genome assembly GCA_903632075.3 of Acanthosepion pharaonis. Classification (NCBI taxonomy): domain Eukaryota; kingdom Metazoa; phylum Mollusca; class Cephalopoda; order Sepiida; family Sepiidae; genus Acanthosepion; species Acanthosepion pharaonis. The sequence goes on from CAHIKZ030005375.1 coordinate 2,162,125, forward strand.
AGTACACGATGCGCGAAGATTAATGGTTCCCGCTAAATACCACTGGTACCATTAGCTGGAAGCCATCATTAACCATCGATCTAAGATCGTGGTTGTATGCAGCTGACAGTTTATATATTTCTAGACGTGTCTTGGCTTTGCACGATATCCATATGTAAATCGCAATCTATAGAGGCCATTTAAGAAGGTGACTCAAGTCCATAGGTTAATGATTTGTATTGTAGCAATTTAATTCCTCGTTGTCTATTTTTCGTGTCGGCAATTCCTTAATAGAAACCGCGACGCTGCATCTACAAACTGAATCAAGGACAGAAATGTTCTTTTCGCTTGCTTTATTTTCTTCGGACATGATTGTCTGGTGGAAACGGAAGAGAGAGGGAAATAGAAAGAATGTAGAACAATGTGTCGGCCAGCTACCTACCCTCTCCACGCGCGTGGCTGTTCTCCCTGCTGAAAACATGGCAAACAGGTGAATCAGGAAAGCAAGGACGAACATCAGAGCATTTGACTACACTACTGCCGCCAATGAAATGATGGTTTCTTGGTGTTATACAAGGATAATCCATCATTCCACGCATATGACGTTCAAACCACCTCAATTCACATCAGGCCGTCAATGTTCTAACCACGACAAATATCATTTTGCCATTTTTGTCTAACCGGCTCATTCTACATTTGCGCACAAGTTCAGTCGATGGTACTCGTGGCACTGTCTACAGAACCGCATTCTGCTTCTTGTCTCTTCATCTTTTATTTGTACTATTTTTCATCCGCTACAAGTCACAAAAGCCACTCAAGATAGACGGTTAGAGAATGAGTATTTTGAAGGACGTAAGAAGAAGAAGAAGTAAGAAGTGCATGTTATGAAAATATGTAATAAGAATAACATTTGACCCTAGACTGGAAGAGGTTAAGACCGTAATAAGCAAGGAAGCATCTACTCGCGAGTCTGTTTCACAAAGGAGTGGTTCTTCGCAGAAGTCTGATTGAAACTCCCTCCTTCAACGAAAAAGGGAAAGAAATGAGAATGAGTTGACTACGTGAACGTGAAATGGCGTTTCCAATCCTTTGAAGTAATGAATGTATCTCGGCTGTACATTTGTCTTGAGAATAGCTACAAGGTAGCCAGAGACCAGCTACGTTTCGTCTAAGGGAAACGGAATGTAGTTCATCACTAACAAGGCCGCGTAAACCCTTCTGAACTATGTGATGTTTGGAAAGTGAAAAGTGAGAATTGGCAGCTCTAATACAAATACGGCGGCAGTATTCTATTTTTGGTCTGATATAACTGTCGTAAATAATGAGTAGGTTAGGAGGAGTCAGATACTTTCTGGGCCGGTAAAATGAACCGTCCATCTTCCCAGCATCTTCCATTTGTGTTCTGAAGTGAGGTTTTGTCCTAATAGATGTTTAATCAATGGAACATTATTGGGAGCATAACAGATCATCAGGATTGGAGAAAAGATTTGGCCTGTTCAGCAATGAAAGCTACTAGCTTGGTGTAGGTGTTATTGAATGTTACAAGCCAGTCTTTCCCTCTCTATCTGTAGGAGCAATTCTTTAGATGAAAGCAATACTACTACTATTTTCGGTTTGTAAGCTCTGATCGTCTACATAACGACGAATAAGAGTTTCAAGAAAGCATTTTTACACTGTCCTTATACATGGCAGAATACTGAATAATCTCCCTTGATGGAAACAGAAACGTGGTTCTACAGAATGATTCACGGAATACCATGAGACTACATCTGAATAACGAGAAATTTTAAGTAAAATGGAAACAAAAAGGACGCTTATGGTTAGTTAGATACGGTCGGTTGTACTTTCTATCGTACGTAATAATGAAGGAAAGATTGGAGGATTTGACACTCACAGGTTATATCTAAGGCAAGAGGAAAACATCGTGTAATCTACGTGACAAGTTAGTGTCAATGGATGGCAGACCAGGAGCTGGGAAGGATGGTAAATAGACAAAGCTTACGAAGAGCTATAAAGAAGAGGAAGTTATCGAGAGCTATAATTACATACTTCTTAAGGAACCCGGAAGTCAACACTGCCAATATTAAGTATGAAGTTATTAACTTCCGCCTTCTCTTCTGTTTTATTTCTGTCTGTATCTTTTTCTAGCACCTTTTCTTTTTGTGTGTGTGTCTCTCTCTCTCTCTTTTTCCTTTCTCTTATTTTCATTTGTCTCCTATTTCCTCTACCTATTTTAAATGCTTATTCTTTCTCAGTTTCCACAGTACTGCTTTCTTTCTTTCTTTCTTTCTTTCTTTTCTTTTCTTCTTTCTTTCTTCTCTTTCTTTCTTTCTCTCTTTCTTTCTTTCTTTCTTTCTTTCTTTCTTTCTTTCTACAGATTTCGTAGTTCACGAGCCAAAAATTTGATGTCATTTTTAAAATCTTTCCTTTTAAACTTCTACACCGTCCGTATAGGAGACATTAATCTTCGATTTTTATTTTAATGACATCTTGCCGTCTCTGAAATTCCACATTAATTTCTTGTGTCTGCGGCAAGCTCCCCCCCTCGTATTTCAATCTCCTTATACGGCTTATGTTTGTACTAACTGTAATAACCAGGGATTTTACTTTTAAAGAATTAATTACTGTTTTAGCGTTACATAAGCTACCGATTTCCCCAAAAACTGGTTAGAAATAGTCTAGCGCCCAGCTAAATTTGATCCTGAAATTCAATTCCGTCAACTAAATATTTATTTCAAACGTCAACCTCGCACTATACTAACTTCGCAATACTTTTGACTCAAATTAAATTATAATTATTTTCTTGGATTTCTGTTGTATATCCATTTCCCTCCGAGAATCTTAGGTCAGAAATGGGTTCATGACATTTTCCACTAATCAATTTTTATAAAACAAATAACACACATTTGTAACATGTGAGCTGTACTTGTGAGTAATCACTTTAATCCCTCCAATGAGTCTACCCGAACCTTTTTCAACCAATCCGAGGGCTCCAACTACCACTGGAATTGTTGATATGCTCATGTGCTTCATTTTTGAGATTTCTGGACGACTAGCTTTGATTGTTCTGTTGGTTTGTAAAATCCCATAAAATTGTTAGAGGTCCTACCTGTAACCGGGTCTGGGTGATGTTCCGAGCAGTTTCTTGCAGTTTCATCCCAGTAAAAGTTGCATATTTTTCAGAGTAGATATTTTCCCACTCTATCATGTCAAGTTTTATATTCAGTGGGCGCTAACATTGTGCAATATCGTCATTATTATTATTATTATTATTATTATTATTATTATTATTATTATTACTTGTGATTAGAGAACTTTGCCAATTAATCACAAGTAATTTACCAAGACAAAACTTGTATATATTAACATCTTAAATAAATTAAAATCAAAAACATGAGTGTCATGTCTGGTACAGAAACACGGCATTAATTATTATTATTATTATTATTATTATTATTATTATTATTATAAAAATGATTGACGTATCTCTTCTAATATTTTACAGCACTGAATGAAAAACGCGATTGAAGAAAACAAATAAACAAACGAGACAGTGCCTAACAATGATAAACTGCATTGCGACAGTATGTCTGTCTTCTTCAAGTTATGTTTACAAATTGCATACAAGTATAAAAATTACAAGTCTTTTTTAAGTTTTGAAAGAAACTATTATTATTATTATCATTATTAATGGTAATATAAAATGAATTATCATAAAACTGGTTACATTCTTTGCATATCTAAACATGTCTAAAATATTTCTACCATAAATCGTCTTCAAACAACAGGAGGACGTTGTACACAGCTTCTTGATATTTGTAGGTGTAGGAATTCGTGTCTGAGAAGTCCTCTACTCTAAGTCCAATAAATGCTCGATTGGGCTAATGTTGTGTGAGCGTACTAGCCACATATTTCGTGGAAAATCTCCGGAAGAATCGTCAAGTCAATTCTGATAAAATCATCATAATAACCATTATACAGAGATATCCATTCATGGCTCTATTTCTGAGTATTGTTATTATTTAGATTATTTACATTGTTCGGACTGTTATCCTCATCATCGTTGCCATATTCACAAAGTTTCGGCCGCTGTACACTCCAGCCTTCTTCAGGTGATTGGAATTTAGAACTGAACCCTTTATTTCGCCGATCTGAACCTGAACATTGAACAATCAAGATGAACGAATGTTCCCTCAGACAGTCCCTATGTCATGAGCGCCTATTCGGATTAAACTCAGCCCAGATCCCGTGAACCTTGTATATACGATACATTGCTAAAGATTCAGGAAAAATGGTCAATACCTGTACGGCTCCTACTACTACATCCCTTAGTTCCATTTGTTGTAACCTTCACGGCTAAAGCCTGCCATGCTACGTACATTTTAGCCATAGGCCCTCATCCCATTCGTATTCCTTTGGGAGTGATGTAATTTTCACCTCGGGTAGCTTGTTCTCATGAGCTATTGCCTTCTGTAACCGGATACCAAGAGGTCGCTTCCCTGATTACTACAATCTTAAACTGTTCAAGTCTAAGGTCAACCGTTATCTCCCACATATATCCACATGAACACGAAATTTTGCGATTGTATAAGTCAATCAGCAAGTACTGCGTGCGTAAAACTAAACTACTGAAAATTGTGATTTCCGAAGGAGGATTCGAAAAGAAAAAATAAAGCTAAAAAAAAAAAAAAAATTCAAATAATGTCTTATGAGAATTTCTTTTATGTTACAACTGATTTAACTGCCGCTTTGAGTGTCGTTCGGTGTTTCTGTGTCTGTATTAATGTTTATAAAGGGTAAATACTTTAATTTCCTTAAAGCTACCAGACATATAAAACTGTAAGTATTCGGTAATTTTTAATTAGTTTCTTCAAAGGTGAAACATTTCGATTAATTTGATCACCAATTAAATAGAGTTCCGCATACTAGGGAGATAGCGGTTTCAATCATATATCTTTCAGACTGAACAGAAATTATGAAAGCTATAAATAATATGATATTTTAAAAAAATAATACTCACCCTGTACAAGATCTAAGATCCACTCGTGTTAGAGAGTTACAATGTAAGAGACACAGTTTATGGGGATATGTGTGGAAGAAAACGGTTGAGCATAAGCTTGAACAGGCCAGAACTGTAGTGATCGGAGAAGCCTCGTCTTGGGAGTCGGTTCCAAAAAAATAGCTGTTCGTGGGAAGTTGCTCGAGGTGAAATTACTTCTTACAAATAGAATACGAAGAGAATGACTGTGATATGGCCATGATGGTAAGAACTGCATACTTTTCATTGAAATAGCGATCAAGCAGAGAGAGTGCAAAAAGTGGTTGTAGGTTGTAAAATAATTCATCACACACAGGGATGTGGAGACGCTTTTGGACTGACGAGACAGCAAAGTGAAGAATGGACAGTGCCTGTTCATATATTGTGACGGTATCTCACTTTCAACCTGATCTGGCTCTTGAAAAGGTAGAGTATAGTAGGAAGTGTCAGGTGCTTACTTTGAGCGGTATAGAAACCGATTATTTTGACAGAATTTTTGTGATGGATCGTATATACATGTTCATCTTGAGGTCAGGCCTTAAGTTCCAACAGGCACTCAAGGTACAGGGCTTCCTTGAGAGGGAACCAGTTAATCAAGTTTGGTTAAAATATAGAGTTAGCTCAGTGATAATGGAAAGTCACTAGTTTGGTATTCATCATACTGAATGTGACCAACCACTTTTCCACCAACTGAACTGTTAAAGCTAATTCAAAGAAGAGATTAGCTGCTCAGTTTTAGTCATGTAGGTATATATAGTTAATATATGATAATTAATATATTGATAACATATATAAATATATATATATATATAAGAATTCAAGAAAGAAATTCGGATTACCAACACACAAACAGAAAATGTCTCATATCGAGAATATTTAACATTGAACATAAGGAAAAATTAATTATTTTTTAATAATATGTGGAAATCTCCACTTTTACCTGAAGACGGTCGCGAGACCAGAAACACGTGTCGTAAAAATTATGTAAAACAAAGCATAATATTTTTTCTAAATAAATCCACATTACAACCAAAAACGTTTGCGGCACCCCTCTTCTCTTTTTTATATATATATATATATATATATATATATATATATATATATATATATATATATATATATGAAGAAAAAATATACGGAAAAACAAACAAAAATCCTAATATGCAATTATGCTGTTTCAATGTTAATATAATATCAACGTCGGACGTTTCGGTCTAGTAGACCATCTTCAGGGCATATTCATAAAACATAATTAACATTAGACTATATTTAATTCAACATGAAAAGACGATGGACATAAGAGTAAGGCTGATCAAAACAGACAATTGAAATTTTTCAAGATCAGCGTTCCGTTTCAATATGATCACGTCGGTGTCACGTGGGTGATGTTGTGAAAACGTATTCCTAAAATATAGTATTTTGAATGAAAAACGAAAAGAATTTTATTTTAATCTAAAACTTATATGTACGTTTGTCGAGCATCAATCTTGCTAGAAAAGGGGAAATATTAAAGAAGCCGGGTCTAGTATTCACCGTACGTGAGATAGATATTATGCCTGCCTCATAAATCCGACTAAGATTTTTATTAGAATGAGCTAGTACCTTTGTCGTTGTTGAGATGTTGTGAGTTTCCCGCGTGTCGGTGTAAGAATCAAGACAAACACAGTTGTAGAGGAAAATACTGGTATATTCATAAAAGCAATTAACATTAGAGTGATTAGTAGAACGAAGGTTGGTTAGTACGAAACAATATCCAAAGTCTATAGTCCAACGGTATGTAGCGGGTAAGCTTATCTAGACTGCTAACCCTGACTCTCACCCCAGAGCTGACTTATCTAAGAGGGACCAGTCCATTACTAGTTAGAAGGTGGGTGCGCCCCAACAGTCGTCTGGCAAGCTGCATCTTCGGGTGGATGGGCACTACTGGTTTTCAACCATCTCTTAAATGTTGACAATGATGCTATACCCTGGTAAACCGTTTGAGCTAGTAGACTAAACTGACATGAGCGGCGTGGTGTTAACACGGGAACACTAGACGAAGAACCTCCTCGAAATAGGTCACCAGCCAAGGCGGGAGGCTTTCTCAGGGGTACAACAACGGTCACGTGTTCGCGACCAAGGAGAGCCACCTAGTTGGAGGCCATCGGCTGTGGTCCGACCTTGAAAGTGACTGGCTACGCCAAGTTAAAACACCCAAGACACGCCACATGATGAGCCTACCAAGAAACCATTCACGGATAGCCAAGCTCTGGTAACGACCGTAACAGATGGTGGAGAATGGTGGACAACTCAGCACGCCGGCGCCTAAATGACTCCTTCCGGGATTAGGGACGAATGAAGAAGTAGAATCTTTATTACAGCCATGAATACATATTTCAGCAGCATAGCATCCTCCATCATCAGTACACTAGACTTAGGAATGTCGAATGTTTCCTGTATGAAAACCGCTCCTTTAACATTCCGATAACCATTTCAATATATTAATTATTACCCGCTACAAAAAATACTAATTATTCACAATTAATAACTCATTTTGACTGTTATTAGCCTCAAACAGATTACCAAACTGTAGAACATGAGTATGGAAGAAATCTCAAGTAACAGTCTTTGTAATAATAGTAGCCTCTCCATAAATTGCACCCTATTTTTGTGCTTAAATATTAAACAAAAAAATCTTTACTGTTAAGTGATAGCAGCAATAAAAATACTTAAATTTTGATACTATTCTTTAGGTATGCTTATATAACATATAAGCTATCGGAATATATTTAAAAATATATCTTTTTCAATTAAGGCTAAACAATCCTGTTGGCATCAAAACAAACTGAACATTTTGGGCAACCAAATATTGGTCTGCAGCAGTAGACAAGAATTTCCGTAAAGGTTATCAACGAGCTAGCTACAATCATTGAACTCTGTTCGAATTCCAGGCGACCTTTGTACGTATCCATCTTTCATACGGAACAGTTTCCAAGTGTCTTAATTAAAGACGGTTGCCAGATAAAAGGCACAAGCGGGAAAACCATTTACCGCTTATCCCATTACCTTCCAGGCTGTATTAGAGGCAAGCTTCCCCTCACCTACAGACTCTGTCTTGACAGGAATGAGTCATATTTATGCGAATCTATTCGGCTCATCCAAATGCCTCCAGTATTATGATGAGCCGAAAAAGGAAAATTTATATATAATTAAAATATCTTTATTCGCCCGTCAATGTGTCCAGATAAATCAATAAATCCGTAATGTTAAAAAAGAAAAATATATTTCTGACAACAAAGATTTCCACATAATCTTCTTTGTCAATTCAAATAAATTGTTATAAAATATTAATCACATGAACTGAAATGTGCTTTATTCTATGCAAAGTTATTCGCATATTACTTTAAAAAAAATGAAATGCTCGTTTTTGTTCAACGAAAGATTTAGACTTAGGTGTTGTGTTTTTGTTGTAACTTAGAAACGTTACTGAATGATGAATAACCAAAGCGGAGGTTGGAAATGAAATGATAATCTTTATAACATCAACAAAAATACAATACTCGCCAGCGGCGTGAATTAGGGAAACCACTGCTGGAGGTGGACTACCTAGCATATTACGCCTCACATAAAATAGTGTTGGGACGTACCCATTAGACTTCGAAGGTACGGTATACACACACACACACACACACACACACACACACACACACACACACACACATATATATATATATATATATATATATATATATATATATATGGTGAAATGTGTAAATTGTCGCGATTTCATGTGTAGCGTAAAATGAAAAATATTTTATACGATTCTGTTGTAACCGATGGAAGGTTACTCAATGATGAATAACCAAAACGGAAGGTGGAAATGAAATGGTAATCTTTATAACATCAACAAAATACAATACTCACCAGCGGCCTGAAGTAGGCAAACCACTGCTGGAGGTGGACTACCTAGCATATTACGCCTCACATACAATAGTGTCCCTTATGAGGATTGGGACGTACCCATTAGACTTCGAAGGTACGGTACATACATATATATATATATATATATATATATATATATATATATATATGGTGAAATGTGTAAATTGTCGGGATTTCATATGTAGCGTAAAATGAAAAATATTTTATACGATTCTGTTGTAACCGATGGAAGGTTACTCAATGATGAATAACCAAAACGTAGGTTGGAAATGAAAATGGTAATCATTATAACATCAACAAAATACAATACTCACCAGCGGCCTGAAGTAGGTAAACCACTGTTAGTGGTGGACTACTTAGACACCATATTACCCCCACTTACAATAGTCTCCAACGTATTTATTAGGATTGGGACATACCCTTTAGTGTTCATAGGGACGGTAACAGTTTTTTAAACCAAAAATTTATATATATAAAAAAAAAATATTCAAATATTTGTATGTTTGGAAAGTAATTACGTATTACACCTCTATGGATTATGAGTGAACGAACCAAGGTAGATTCAAGGTTGATTGGATGGAAATTGTGCCGGGAATTTGTTTATCATCTCTTGTATTCGATATTGTGTTGTTCCTCGTTTATTCCCGAGTTTAATTTTGAAAATTTACAAACAGGGAATTTAAGTTCCTTATGATCTTCCGCTTGAGGACCCAAAACAATTCTTCATGTTCAGCGGTATTTTAAAGATGAATACCAACATTCCATTTTTGAAATGCATCGTTACATGTGAGAAAAGAAAACGGAAATGGTCATTAAAAATGAGAGACTAGCGCCAATACCAAAACCAGGAATCTTTTTACAGAAACGCTTGCTTTTTGTCTGGTGGGATATGAAATGTATCATCCATAACGAACTACTGGACATGGAAGGACCAACACTGCTGGCATCTATTACCTAAATATTTTGTACGTGATTTTATCCTTTTAACTGCAGATACTTTTACATAATTTTATAAATTTTATAAATTCAAGGTAAACGTTTTTTTAGATATATATTTTGTAGATTATGAAATGTATTGGTAATTTTACTATAAAAATGTATTTTTATATATTCTAGTGTAGCATTGGTTGTTATTTTGCTATAAAAATTATTATTGCTCATTTTAATATAAAAATGTACTGTTAACTTTTGGTTGCGATGGGGAGTAATATTTATCCATAGCTGGGACCCTAATAGATGATAGTACCTCGGGTCAGGGTGGACCTGAAAATAACAGCAATTAAGAGGTTGTTTCACGCTCCTCAAAACATCCAATCTTCCGATAAGGTCCCTTCCTCATTTTGCTATAAAAATGTATTGTTTCTCATTTTATTATAAAAATGTACTGTTGATTTTTGTTTTGGGGTTCACTATTTGCTTATAGTTGGGGCCGTAACGGGTGCTACCATCCCGATTCGGGGTGTATCTGGGAACAGAAATTAAAGGGGTTCCACACTCCTCAAAACCACCAATATTTTGATCAGAAGCCTGGCTGCCAGATGTAGTTTATTGTCATACCCAGGACGAGAAAATATTTCTGGCACGACACAGATCACCCACTTTCCTAGCAGTAGATGAAGCAGTTGATTCGATATAGTTGCTCCGTTTCATCTCAGTGGAAAAAATGAGCCCAAGAAGGCGTAATGTTACTCGTCTGAATTTAAGCATCATCCATGCTGATGGCAGGTAACAAAAGGTTCTTCGTGTTGATTAAATGAATGCAGTTTCATTTGAAGGCATTAAACTTTACACGCCATTCCTTTGCCACAGGTAACCACTAATTAGACATCATTTTCAAGATCAGATGTCAGTTTAATTTTGTCGGGTTTATCGGACCTGTTACTAAGACAGGAGTAAATGGTTGTGTCATCTGCATAAATGCCTAGTTTGGAACTGATGACATCGGGTAGATCACTGATGAAGATTGGAAACAAATTAATTCCAAGGATAGAGCCCTAGTGAGCTCCCACGTTAGTATAACATTATTTAAAGGCATACTCGTTTAAAGCAACCTTCATTACACGATTTGTTTGGAACGATTGGATTAAGCTAAATATTCGTCCGTAGACATCGTATCTTTTGAGCCTGCGGAGCGTACCAGCCTGTATATTTGGTATAAAGTATATGCTTCTTCTTTATTTTCTTTGTGCTTTGGACCTTCAGGGCGTTGGTGACCATAGCTCTTCACAATTTATATCCTTTCTAGATTTTAATAAATCTTGTTTTTTGTTATCTCTCCTAAACATTGTTCCGCCATCAATTTACTCAAAATCGCTAGGTAGGTTCTCCGTTGTTTTCCTCTGTCCCTCTTGCCTTCATTCTATCCTGTGAGTTTTAGATTTTCCAAGTCCTCTTTTCCTTATTGTGTGCCCTAAAAAATTCAACTATCTCTTCATGTTAAGTGTAAGTGTTCTTTTTGTTTCCATTTTCTCTAAAACTTCATCGTTGCTCACATGGTATTCTCAGCATCCTTCTGTAGAACCACAATTTCTATTAATTCAAGTATATTAGGCAACTCTGAGGAGATTGTTCAGCATTCACTGCCATATAAGAGGACTGATATCAAGTAACAGTTCAGTACTCTTGTTTCTAACAATTTTTTTTTTATTTCCCAGTAGGCTGCTTAGGTTTTGGAAGGCATCTTTCGCCCGCCCAATGCACCTTCGGATTTCAGTGTCGTACTTTCTGTCCTCTGTTAAAACAATTAAAAGATATTTAAAATTTTGTATCTGTTTGATTTTGGTTTCTCAAATTTGTAATTTTGTATTTTGAGCTCATCCCATGATTTCTGTTTTCTTGCAGTTGACGTTTAAGTCCTTTTTTTCTTTATCATTCCTATACAGAATTCTCTGGAAGTTTTTGTAGTTTACTTTGCATGTCTGTTATCAACATTGTGTCGTCTGCATATCTTATGTTGTTGTTGTCGAAACATTTATAAACCATTCATGTTTTCGAATCATTTAATGGATTTATACTTTGTAGTTTAACAAGTGCAATTTCAGAATAGAAACGGCAAGCGTTTTGTCACAGCAAACGAACGACACAATATATAATGATTGTTGCAGAATGATTTTTCTACGAAGAAACAATGCATTGTAAATGAAATCCAAATGAGTTTAATTAACAATCCATAGATGTTCTTGTCTTTAATCAAATGAACTAAATATTTCAATTGGATTTTATAATTGAAAAAGCTGCCGGTAAAGACCTTTGAAGACAGAAAGACGGTTTATCGGTCTAATGCTTTTGTTCCATCGTTCATAGCTTTCTGTTAAAAAGTGATTCCGTCAATTATAGCTTTCATTTAGTTCTCCGACATAGTGTACTGGTTAACAACCTTGTCTCGCTAGAGCAATTACGACTGATGCGGCCGTAGCTTACAGTTTAGACAATCCATATCTCAATACCTGTGGCCTTTGACGCATCTAAGCTACGCATAGTAAATTGCTATTAAATTTTTCTTTGTTGTAATTGTAAAAAATAAAACTGGAATAAAAAAAGCGACATGCAGGATCCATGAAATTTTAACGATTGTACTATTTAAATTTTCTGACGAATCTTAATTCTTAACCCTAGAACACTCACCATGGGTATATAGTACCCAGCGCATTTTTAATTACAATTTTCAGTTCCTGATTTTCTTACCTAAATGATATGTTTTTCAGTACAAATTTTGAAGTGCCTGCATGTAAAATATTTCAAATAAAGATTTATATTTAATATTTTTTTTGATATTTTCAAAATTGGATAAGATATACCCATGGTTAATAGTGGTGTAACTTTAATTGATGGTTAGTGTTCTAGGGTTAAGTTAATGATTGAATTAGCGAGTTTCATGTCGATAAAATATCCGTAGAAATCCCCCTATTGTCTCGTTAAATATTGGAGCTTAAAAATGTTAGCAAAATATTGCACTAACAATCATAAGTAAGAATGCTGGCCGTTAATTAAGGAAGTAAGAGGATACAAAGGCAAAGATTCGAAATTTACTGTAGCAGACGTTAAACGCATGAAAGCATTATCAACTGCTCGCTTTACTTGTTCTTTCTTTCGTTTTATTATGTATGCTTTCTATTTGTCACTAAAACAAGCAGCGTCCTTGTTATACTATTTTCTGTCTTTCGACGCCATTAAAACGGAATAACCCATTATTCATCTGAGATAATGTCAGAGCGTAGCGCAAGTGTTACTAAATGATGGCAGAGCAAGCAGCATTATAACATTCTTTTGTTTTAGAAGATATAAATATTGAAATATTAAGGAAAAATTTCCTTGATAAGTAACGTTTTCCTGTGCTAAACATGGCGCCTCTCGCGGAAAATATGTGAATACATACCTGCGTTCTTAGTAACTGCTCTCGGAGAAATCTGAAACGAAAAAAAAACAAGAAAAAAACAGGAGTGAAATCCATCTTGCTCCGTCTATGGATAAAACAACAAGGTGCTGAACCTTGCTGTGGGATCACACTCAACAAATCGAGTATTCTGGAGAGAAACACTCGTTCTACCCGCAGGCCAAGCGTGGTTATTATGGCCTCTAGTCAAAATCTATGTTCCCCTTATATCTATGGGATCTGCTATATGGGTACTCATTTTTCAGAAGTGAGAAAAGCTTGATCAAATTTAATGAACTTTCCATAGGGCTGTCATGCATAGTGCCCAACAAGTTCAGAAATATCTAAACTCTAAATTATGGTTTACGGCCAACTCAAGTTGAATCACCAATTGCCGTACAATCGCCTTCCATCCTAGAGTAGATGAGTATCTGCTTTGGAATGCCAGGTGCTGCAAGCTTTGATATGCGGGTGGTGTAATGGATAATGATCTGGAATTGTTAATCAAAGAGACGAGTTCCAATTCCGGTTGGGTTCGTTATATTCGCTTACGTGCAAAATATTCTTGGGAAAGATATAGTGATTCTCTAAGCGTAGCTTAGCTGTAGCACAAGGAAGAAAATATGCAGCACCCAGTGAGTATCGAACTCACTACTCAGCAGTAATTGTTCTAGCTTGTTAATCATTACAACACGTCGAGAATCGCCTCTTGGTAAAATTATAGCCAAAACAATTCTTAAAATATAAAAAAAAAACATTGTACAATTTTGATAAACCGTAAAAATGAACCAATCAATCAATAAAACAATAAACTGTGAACTGTATACAGTCCGGAAATATAGACATGCGGATTTTCAAGGAATTAAATTTTCGACAAGTCTTTATTGAATTGGAATATTAAAAAAATAACATCTTCAATACAATTTCCATCATTTGTGATGCAAAGTCTGTTGCGCTTTGCAAGATACACGTGAACTCAATGTAATAACTCCACATTGCCTTCAATTGTAGCACATTCACTCGTTATGCGTTCAATCAAATGTGTTGCATCTGTGATTTTCATTGAGTACACCTTCCCCTTTAGCATACACCATAAAAAGAAGTCAATTCTTTCTTCTTTCGGCAAAATCATAAAACCGTAAAAAAAAAATAGTTATTGAGATTTCCTATGTGTTCAGACTTAGGAAAACTCCTTTCTCAGATCAGTGATTAAAACTGACTTCAGACGAATGAATATGTAGGTTTTAGAGATAACTATCCTTTTTTTCTGGCGCTACATAATCGTAGGCAAAGAAAGATAGCAAATAACAGAACCATATTACTTGAATTCCCTCAATAACACAGACAACCACAATGGGTAACATGTAACTTGAAGAGAAAGTTATAGCATAATTAAGAATCTGATGTTCTGATGAATCGTAAAACTGTAGGAATGATGCCACAGTAAATACTGGAAAGAGCAATAACAGTTATTGGGCTTGAGAAAAATTATTACCTTGAATAACTATTTAAACAGTAAGATTTTATAAAATTAAGACGGTGAGAGCAATGGCTATTTAGTCAATGAATGCTGAATGATTCCATGTAAAGAAACACTTAATATATCCATTACTGTTACCATCTATCTATCTATCTATCTATCTATCTATCTATCTATATATATATATATATATATATATATATATATATATATATATATATATATATATATATATATATATATATATATATAAGTGAAAATTGAAGTCAACAATTTAGAGGCGACAGGATGTTTCATGTTAGATGCAATCGTCTGTGTTCACTTTTATATTTATATTTACATACCTCACTCTCTCTCTGATATTGACCACTTTATCCCATAAATATAGCACAACTTAAAACTAAATTTTTCATATATATATATATATATATATATATATATATATATATATATATATATATATATATATATATATATATATATATATATATATATATATATATATATATATATATATATATATATATATATATATTATATATATATATATATATATATATATATATATATATATATATAGAGAGAGAGAGAGAGAGAGAGAGTGGGGAGAATAGGCTGAAAATTGGTACAATACAAATCATTAACCTATGAACTTGAGTCACCTTCTTAAATAGCCTCGATAGATTGCGATTTACATATGGATAGTGTGCATAGCCAAAACACTTTCAGAAATATATAAACTGTCAGCTGCATACGACCACGTTTTCATATCGATGGTTAATGATGGCTTCCAGCTAATGGTGCCAGTGGTACTTAGCGGGAACCATTAATCTTCGCGTATCATGGTCTGGCGCTACAGAATTACAATCAGAGTACAACAGCAACAATCAAAACGGATGCAAGTCGAAGAGAAAATAATGAGAAAATCAAGACGTTGATGTTCCACACTAGTTCAAATAAACGAAACCCCCAATCAATATTGGAAAGAGCATTAGCATTTACTGCACTTCTACTGGGCCTATTTTCATGAGTGATTGCTTCAATAGAAGGGTCTTGTAAATTTCAACCGACTGTAGCATTAGCTGTTTGCCTAATGTATACTGAATGTTTCCATATAGGGAAACGGCTTATATTGTCATTACAATTGGGTTCGGTGCTCCTGCTGTACATCTGGAGATTCTTGAGAAAATATAAAGAAAGATCTGTAATTTCATCGATCCTGACAAGGCATTTCGACTTGAGTCACTTTCTCACCGACCTAACACGTTAGGTTTTCTCTGTCTTTTCTCTCAAATGTCAAATGTTCTGAGAGGCTTCATTTCCCTGGTGCCCAGAGTAAATGAATTTAAGCGTGCTACTCGATTGACAGTTAGGTCTCCCCGTTTTACTATATGCGATCGCCATTACTATTCTAAGAGTTTATTTTCACGCACTTCTCACGTGTGGAACTCACTTCCGATTTTTTGCTCCCTGGATAAATACAATATTCAAAATGTTAAATGCCACGTCAGTCGCTATCGTCTGTATTCTTGAACCCTTCTCCTTTTATTCCAATCCTTGCTATTATCAGTCTTCTGATTCTCTTCCATTTTCATTCCTTGTAACCCCCCTGCGTTCTACTGGCATCGTCGCCTTGCTTGGGGTGAAACGATAAAAAAATTATTTTATCGTCTTTATAAGGAAGCTTTGGAGAAAAACAAATCAAATAGAGAAGAAATTTGGACATACAGAATGCGGTATAAATACCTTCCACAAGATATTAGTTAGATGAAGACACTATTGGCACTAATATCTTGCCATCATGTGAGATATATTTCTGGATGTTATATGGTATTTATCAATCCACCCACGGGGATCAAATGTTGCACAAGGCCTTTTTAATGTGGGTATCTCTGAGCCCGTAGGCCCAGCCAAAAATAAATAACCATCCAAACCCGCCGAGGCGGGCCAGTTCCGTCAACCTCCCCCAACGTAACCCTACCCTTCGGCAGAGCTTCGTCCGGGTTCCTCTCTGCAAGCAGAGAGTTCGACTGACACCCGATCCGGCAGCTCACAAAGCGCAGATACTACACTTTGATCCTAGCCACCGGATGTTATATATGTTCTGGATGTTATATATGCAGGTATTTCAGCCGCACCCTGTACAATTGCTGTTCACGATTTGTGGTTTGGTACTCTCAAATTTTCTTTTACTATTTTTCTGATAGGCCTAAAAATTTAATCGACACCTTTTGCCATTTTTCCCCAAAAAAAATGAAAAGAAAAGAAAAATGAAAAGAAAGTTATTCAATATATGATTAGAACGAGTGAAAATTATTCTTGTTTTTCTTTCAACATCTCAACCGCTCTGTTTTTCGATCTTCTCACAATCTTTAAAGGTCGCGTTATATATTTTTATCCATTCAATATGATCACAAAACAAAGATCTCTGTGTTTGAAAAACTGAGACGATATCTACAGACAACTGAATGCAACATACATAGACTCCTTACTGAAATGTCAGGATCTTTTATTACGAATACAGTTTGGTTATTAGCTACTTGGGAAAATCGCTTCCCTATTTAACATACAGCGGGAAGAAGCTCTTATTCTCACAATGAAATATGGGGAGGAAAAGAAAGAAGAAATGAAGAGAAGAGAAAGAAGAAAGGAAGAGTGAGAAGAAAGAAAGAAAAAAAAGAAAGAAAGAAAGAAAGAAAGAAAGAAAGAAAGAAAGAAAGAAATGACGGTTTTTGAAATAAAAAAGGCAAAATACAAAACAAAGAAAGAAAGCAAAGCAAAAAGAAAAGAAAGAAAAAAAGGAAAGAAAGAAAAAAAGAAAGAAAGAAAGAAAGAAAGAAAGAAAGAAAGAAAAATAGAGTGGAACAATTGCGTGTTTTGAAATGAAATAAAGGATCAAGAATTAAATGGATTGTACGAGAGATATATTTCAGAAGAAAAGAAAGAAAAGAAAAAAAGAAAGAAAGAAAGAAAGAAAGAAAGAAAGACAGAGAAAGAAAGAAAGAAAGACAGAAAGATAGAATGAAAAAATTGAGAGTTGGCAGGTAAAATAAATTAAAAAATGCACGAAAGAAAGAATGAAATAAAGAAATAATAAAAGAAAAGAAAGAAAGAAAAAAGGCAGAGAGAAAGAACAAAATGGAGGCTTGGAGGTGAAATAAATTAAAAACGCAAGCAAGCAAGCAAGAAAGAAAGAAAGAAAGAAAGAAAGAAAGAAAGAAAGAGTGGAGCGAATGCGTGTTTGGAAACGAAATAAAGGGACAAGAAGAAAAAGAATGAAAGAAATAAAGAAGAAAAGAAGAAACTAAAGGAAGAAATAAAGAAATGACGATTGGGAAGTAAATAAATTAAAAAAGCAAGCAAACAAGAAAGAAAGAGATAATAAAAGAAAAAAAAAGAAAGAAAGAAAGAAAGAAAGAAAGAAAGAAAGAAAGAAAGAAAGAAAGAAAGAAATGACAGTTTGGAGTTGGAATAAATTAAAAAAGCAAGCAAGAAAGAAAGAAAGAAAGAAAGAAAGAAAGAAGTGAACTGAGTAATAGTCGGCCTCTAGTGGTTAGTCATGGTACTGTGTAAGAAAGATAACCACACGCGAATTTGTTCAAAACAGGACATAGAGAAAAATTTAAAAAAAAAAAAAAAAAAAACAAAGAACTCGAAGTTAATTAAACGTCTGTTATCTTGTTGAAATTCAAAGTAATATTGTGTTCACCGGAACGTACTGCATTAAGTTCCATTTTGAAAGTTTTAAAATCTCTATGGATGAATTTAAGGAATTCTATTTCAACGTAGAAAAATTGAAAAAAAAAAAAACATTGATCAAGAAAAGTGAATTTGTACTTCGGAGAGTAAATGAAACTGAGTCACTTGTACTGAGCGTCGGCAATTATTAAATAAAAGCTATGAGGTGGACTGAAAAAAAAACGAAAATAAAATTTCTATTCCGCCATCTTTTGTCGATGAATGATTTTTCGCCACTGGCCAATAGACAGGTATGTCCAACTGTTAGTTGATAAAAGAAAAAGGTCATGACGACTGCTTTTTAATATGGCGAAATATGTCTGGATATATATCTGAACAAGGCGGATGTAACCTTAAAACGAAACAGAAAACTTAAGATACTTACTCGCAGTCAAAAGAGCGAATGAGAAGGACATTAAAAAAAAAAGCCCCAGGACATTTTCTAACAAAGAAACTGTTTGGAAACACAGCAAATATGAAGCATGGAAAGGGAAGAAAGGAAAGGAGGAGTAGGAATCCAAAATGGCCTTCAATATGTCATCTCCATTTGTTATAATATCTAAATAAAAATATATGACGTCCTGAGTATGACGATAAACTACATCCGGCAGGGAGGCCTCTGATTGGGAGGTTTTAAGGAGTATGGAACTACCTCTTAATTGCTGTTGTTCCTAGGTTCACCCTGACACTGTATGATAGAAACTGTTAGTCTCCCAGCTATGGTCAAAGAGTTAACCCCCAAAGTGGGATCAAAACACAATGAAAGTATAAAAAAGAAATTATAGTAAAATATCAGCAAAAAATTTTTGTAAAATATGAAATAAAAAATAATTACCAGCAATTCTTTTTTGAAAAAAAAGGTAACAGGAATACATTTTTGTAAAAGAAATTACTAATGCTCTCAAGAAAATAAAATTTCGTTATTAAATGAACCATAAGGTGTTGATATGCCGCTAAACAAACAATAAACGTATATGAAACAATTCTGTTCAGAGAGGGCTTCTGCTTTTATTCGGTCCATCTTGCATTCAGACTTGATGCTCACAGATAGAAATATCTCTAGAGTGCCATGGATAAGTGACTAGAAACGAAAGCATATAAGAGGCTTTAAGAGGTTACATTCAAGTGTTTTTTTTTACTGTTCAGATATACGTTCGATTAGTGGTTTTTCTACGCCTTGTATTGACTGAAGTGGTTACTTAAGATCTGCCTATAATAGAGGCAAAGGTTTTGGAAGCGTTGAGGTTTATGAGAAGAGAGAAGACTCCGGGCATAGAAGGTCTTCCCTACAAAGAGTATTTCGAGCATGAAAAAGACTTCCAATCGCTTATGAACTGGGGCCGTAATTGGCTGGTTAACTGTAACGCCACCAAAACAAAACTGCTCTTAATCACCACAGAGAATCTTCCCTGCCCCCCATTAGAATGTCTGACGCTCAACTTCCCGAAAGCGCCTCTCTGCGTCTGCTCGGTCTCTCGTTGTCTACTGACCTGAGATGGAACAAATACATTGAGTCAATTGCTTCGTCCACCGCAAGGAAAGTTGGCTCCCTGTGCCGCGCCAGGAAATTTTTCTCCCCGGAATCGATCCTTCAAATCTGAAAATCAACCATTTGCATGGAGTATTGCTGCCATATATGGTCTGGAGCCCCTTCTGTTTGCCTCGGGGTTCTTGATAAGACCCAGAGACGATATGCAATATAATTGGCCCTAATCTGGCATCTCGCCTGCAGTCGCTCTCTCACAGATGTGTCGTCGCCTCTCTCTGTCTTTTTTACAAATAATTTCATAGTAATTGCTCCGATGAGCTGTTTTCGCTGGTTCCAAGACTTCGCGAATTCAAGCGTCC
>CAHIKZ030005375.1:2185000-2326915 GCA_903632075.3 Acanthosepion pharaonis
AAGAAAAAAAAGCTTTTTAGCATGAGGCTTTATCTAAAATTCGATATTCGATATATATATATATATATATATATATATATATATATATATATATATATATATATATGACAAGCGTGATTGAAAGGTAACTCCTCATTTTAAAATAATTAGAATTTATTTATTGACTGTAATATTTACAAGAAATGGATAAAAAAAAGCTTTTAGCATGAGGCTTTATCTAAAATTCGATATTCGATATATATATATATATATATATATATATATATATGACAAGCGTGATTGAAAGGTAAGTCCTCATTTTCAAATAATTAGAATTTATTTATTGACTGTAATTTTTACAAGAAATGGATAAAAGAAAAAAGCTTTTAGCATGAGACTTTATCTAAAATTCAATATGGGCACCAGATTTCGTTACCAGCTTTTCCAGCTTCGCGGGCATCAAATGATTTCCCCATGAACTCTTGTAGTATAGAAGATTTAAACTTCTTGTTTCTCCTTCAAGTGCTTCCAGAGTCTTGGATTGGTATTCTTTGCCCACCCCCACCACCAAAAATGCCACAGAACTAATGGTTGGCCACTGATACATAAAATATAAAGTTACTTTTTCAGTCACTTGTATTTTACACACATATATATATATATATATGTGTGTGTGTGTGTGTGTGTGTGTGTGTGTATAAATGCAGAGTGACTGAAAATTAACTCTATTATATATATTATATCTATCTACCTATCTATCTATCTCTCTCTCTCTCTCTCTCTATATATATATATATATATATATATATATATATATATATATATATATATATATATATATATGTGTGTTCAAATTATTTTCAGATCGAGTGTATCTGTAAAGGAACAAAATGAATAAAAAGACAAAAGAAAAAACTATTCTTTGCCGACGCGTTTCGTCGTCTGGGGGACATTATCAAGGTAAATGTGGCATTTATTTTGTCATTAAGGCTGTCATTGGTTTATCAAGGCTTTTAAATGTTCATGAATATTCATCAGGTTTTATGGATTGGGATGAACGTCTGTGTTGTACATCTTCAAACAATAACAATAACAATAGGCATAACCATAATAACGATATTACTATAAATATTACAACATATTATAACCATTATAACATAATATAATAATCATTGATAACCTGATCATAATTTAAACTATATTCATTTAAAAAAAAACAACAATTTTTTGTATATTACACGCTTACTTTTATCTAACTAAACTTTGAATTATGGCACACTGTGTCTTCCATATGTTTTGACACCTGATGAATGTTCATGAACACTCACAAATTTAAAATTTAAAAGCCTTGAGACACTATTAATGGCGTTGTGTTAAAACATGTTCAACAAAATAAAGTCTATATTGCCTTGTTATCAGAAAAACCTCGGCTTGAAATAGTTTTTTCCTTTTGTCTTAATATTACCCGTCAAAAGTGTAAATTTTCATTTCATTTTTCGTTTCATCCTTTGAAAGGTCTCTGGTGAAATAAACTATTACAATGGAGCCTTAAAGTGGTCTGTTTTTCTTTAAATTATTAGCTCTGAATTTACATTTACATTGAGCTCTCAGGATTTAATCCTCTTTTGGGACTACTCCATACGGATTACCAAGTTTTTCGTTACTTATATATATATATATATATATATATATATATATATATATATATATATATATATATCAGGGGAAGTGAACCGTGAACGGTTAAGACCACTTATAAGCCTCATAACTTCGAAAGGAACATGTTCAGGATGATTTCTTTGTCGTTTATAACGTCATAAATGGCAAGTCAGTTGCAAGCTATTCCACATTGAGTATATATGAGTTTTCTGACAGTAACCACGCTATCTCTCTCTCTCTCTCTCTCACTCACTGACTCTCTCTCTATATATATACATATAGAAAGAGAGAAAAAAGAAAGAGAAAGATGGGGTAGAGAGAGGGGTAGAGAGTGGCGAGAGAGAACGAGAGAGCAGAGTGAAAGGAAGGTAGAGAGAGAGAGAGACAAAGAGAAGGAGATAGAGTGATAGAGCAAGAGAGTGATCGATAGATAGATACATAGAACATTTATACATATCGAAATCTTCTACCATTTGTCGTGTCCCTTCAGGATTTCCAACAATTTCCTGTCCTTTGTCGCTCTTAAGATAGATATATCAGACATTTATCAAAGATGTTTTACTTTGTCATTTGTTTCAATAAGCAACTATGTAGTCAGCAGAAATTTAATCTTTGACGATGTTGACCCAAAGTACACAGACACATACCACCATCCAGCTACACACACACGCACATATATATATATATATATATATATATATATATATATATATATATATATATATATATATAAGTATTTTGAAGGTGGCAATGACAAACTAAATCTCCTGCTGGAACCACTAATTTCATCTTACGTTAACTTATATATCAATCTCTATTCCACTTTTAAGAATATACTTAAATGCGTCTCGTGTTACTTCTTAGGCGCTAATTAACACACCTATTCAACCACAGGTTATTGCTGGTGTAGAGAGATCAATCCCCGCCAAATACCCATTATTGTTGTTCTTCAACAGAAAAAACGCTTTAAAAGGTTTTGTTTTTAAATTTGTGGTTAGAACTTTGTCAATAACTAATAACAGAGTCCATGCTTGTCTATCGCACAAACTCTCCACTCTATACCTTTCAATTTGTGCAAATATATATATATATATATATATATCTGTGTGTGTGTGTGTGTGTGCGCGTATGCGTATAAATATATAGAAAATAGGAAAGAACTCGTTAGGTAAATAATCCAAAGTTCTTTAGTATTTTTGTTATTATTTTTAAAAAACAGTGCTCGATACAAAAGTAGAGCCTAAATATAATTATTTATTTAAAAATATGATTCCAACGCTACATAAGAGTTCTCATGTTTCAAAACAAGGGCCGAAAACTTCAATATAATTATTTGAATTTAATTGAATTAAAGTACCAAGCGAAATTTTTTTTGAATAACTAATGCCTGAAATTTACGCGTTTTATAAGCATATTCATTATTAAAATTAAAATTACTATGGTAACTGCTAGCTTGGTACTTTAATTCAATTTAATTCAAATAATTATATTGAAGTTTTCATTGTTGAAAATGGCTAAATGTATAGAATTGGGGCAGTTTTTATATAATTTATCATCTGAAAAGAAAAACATTATTAAATCACATGAGAAATTGTATAAATAATAAATCGAAGCATCTTGTCTGTTGTATTCAATGAAATACATACAAACACACACACAGATATATATATATATATATTTATATATTGCTTTCAGACGTTATTATAGTGGGCAATTCTTGCTTGAAATAGTCTGATTTTTATATATGAAATTGTCTATATTAAATAGGAATGGAGCGACTAGTTTCAGATAAGAAGTGTCCTCTATAATAATGTTTGAAGCACTTAAAGTTTCGGATTAAAAATAAATATATGAATTCAACAATTAGAAAAGAGGCCTTTAGATACCAGACATTTGTTAATACGGCGGAGTACCGCTTGGGCAAAGTTGGTCAAAATGTCCAAAGGGGTTGCTGCACGAGCATTTTCAATTTCTTGTCTAAAGGCCACCAATATTGATGCGATCTGTCGGGTAACTATCGCACTACAGCAAACAGTATCCTAGCAATTTGATAAAACTACGAAAATTTTTTCCTTTCCTGAAGTTTGTATATATTTTTGGGGTGGACAATATATATATATATATATATATATATATATATATATATATATATGTGTGTGTGTGTGTGTGTGTGTGTGTGTGTGTGTGTAAATATATTGATAAAATAGGAAAGAACTGTTTAATTGATGATTAATTAATCCGAAGTATTTTACTATTTTTTAATTTTTAAAAAACAATGCTCAATAGACAAGTAGAGCCTAGATTATAATTATTTATTTTTTAAAATTTGATTCCATCGCTAGACAGGAAGTACCATGTTTCAAAAACAGAAGTTAAAACCTCCAATTCAATTATACAAATTAAATTAAATTAAATTAAACTCGGATTTCTCTTTCATTTTCAAGCGAATTTTGGAATCCAAAATTCGCTTGAAAATGAAAGAGAATTCAGAACTAGGTACTTTAATTTAATTTAATTTCTATAAGTTTTTAGCTTCTGTGTTTTGGGTGGGTATATATATATATATATATATATATATATATATATATATATATATATATATATATATATATTCAATTTTAATGATATAAAGAGCTTTTTAATACTCATAAAAAATAGTAGTTTTCATTAACTTACACAGTGATAACCTGTTTGATGTAAAGCAATTTTCAAAATGGTTTCTGGTTTATATTGGACGATCATGAGATCTATAATGTTTTCACATTTTTTTTAAAAGTAATAAATCAGCGTGCCGTCAGTTCGAAAATGTTTTTATGTGAAAAAAATTAGAGACAAAACATCGTCAGTTGAAAGGAATATAATAGAAAATATATAAAAAAAAGGAGGGGAAGAATTTGCAATCATTTAATAAAAAACACACAAATAGTTTAATTGGCAGGTGAATGAATTATAGAATTACTGGCATAATAATAAACAAATTCAAATTTCAATCTATTATTTCCACGGATACTGATCTGATCATCAAAGGTAAGATAAATCTATTAATTTTATTACCGGATATGGCATCTATTTTAAAATACCTCACATAAAAGACGCTAAGTAAAAATGATAAAATAATGATAAAAATATTAAATAAATTTTAAACTTATATTCTAAAAACGATGTAACGATTATTTCATCTTATTTAACATTGTAACCATCTATTCATCTATATCTATCTATCTATCTATCTATCTATCTATCTATCTATCTATCTAACTATACACGCACACACACACCCACATATATATATATATATATATATATATATATATATATATATATATATATATATATATATATATTGTCATCTTCAAATTGTCAATAAATAATTTAAAAACAACATTTTTCGGTCTAAACATATTTTTTCTTAGTGGTTGCCTATGTATGGAAAAATTGCGCCCTGAAAATGACAATTTGAAATAGTCAAAAGTACTTGGCATGTTTCCTCCACCAGACAACAACTCGAATATAAAAATCTTATTATTGAAGGAAGTGTTAGTAAGTTAATGTCTCGTTAAGTCCTGTTAGCGAAGTTATTTCGCCATTAATCACATTAACATTGCTAATGAATACTTTGTATAAATCATTTCTTTATGATATAAAGTATAGTTTGCACATTCTGATATTCTTACGACATCAGATCTTATATTCTGTTGAAAGCAACTAAGACATTTATTAACATTAACATTGCTTTTTTTTATATATATATATATATAATTATGGAATTCTGTATATATATATATATATATATATATATATATATATATATATATATATATATATACAGAATTCCATAATTATATATATATATATCTATCATAAAGAAACAAGTTATACTGAGAAGAAATGTGTGTGTGTGTGGCTGGGCTATGGGTAGTTTCACCCAACACTGCAAACTGATAAAAAACCAAGATATTTTGATTTTACACCAGGTCCCGGTGATGGACAAAGGTAACCCTTGGGCAACCTATCCTAAGTTCAATTTTTGTATCTTCTATAATGTATGTGTTAGAAAAGATATGTCTATATCAGAATGCTTTAAAATTTATTCATTCCACAATCTATTTTTATGATGGTTTTTAGTGTATATGCCCTGACAAATTTTATTCCGAGTCTAGAACATAATTCCTGCTTTGGAAACATTTATCTGAAGTCCAACTTCCTAGCACATTTGGTAAAGACTGCTGATTTCGTCCAATATCATTCCTAGCAGAAAATTAATGTTAACATGAAAGATGGATATGTATGGGAAGTCCGTTTCCATGGCCTGCACATGGTCAATTGTTCCAAGAAAAGTGACTCAAGAAAAAAATTTCAAAATCAGAAACTATGATCTGAATCTGGAATGAAAACAGTGATGACACCTACCCTGAATGCATCATGAAAGATTCAGAATGTGGAATTAATAAATACTACACACTTCAAATACATGTAAGTATTGATCATTTATATCAAATTCAGTATACGAGATAAGGAAATTGAACATAGAATAGACCGCACTAGGCATTTTACCTTGTTTTGGTGTCAGAAGGATGCATGTATTTCTAACAAAACTTCTCGAATATTCATGCCAGTAGATGTAAACAAATAAATATGCTGTTTAACAAGACATTAAGACATTTTTATGTTTATACATTCTTTTTATAGATACAAATATAAATTCGGAGGACGAATACTTTCTATGAAAATTTCTCGGACATTCAGGCCGGTAAATGTTTATTTTAATACTGTTTATTATAAACAGAAAATTTACTTAAATATTTGTATCTATAAAAAATGTATAAACATAAAAATATCTTAAAATAATTGTCGGACTTTGTCCATTTTCATAATATATATATATATATATATATATATATATATATATATATATATATAATTATTTTAAAAAATATGATTCATCATTATTAGGAATTACCATGTTTCAGAAACAGAAGCTAAAATCTATAGAAATTAAATTAAATTAAAGTACCTAGTTCTGAATTCTCTTTCATTTTCAAGCGAATTTTGGAATCCAAAATTCGCTTGAAAATGAAAGAGTATACCGACTTTAATTTAATTTAATTTTTATAATTGAACTGGAAGTTTTTAGCTTCTGTTTTTGAAACATGGTAATTCCTGTCTAGCGATGGAATCAAATTTAAAGACAAATAATTATAATCTAGGCTCTACTTGTCTATTGAGCACTGTTTTTAAAAATAAAAATACTAAAGTACTTCGGATCATCAATTAAACAGTTCTTTCCTATTTTATCAATATATTTGCACACACACACACAGACATATATATATATATATATATATATATATATATATATATATATTATGCTAATTTCTTAGATTAATCTATTGCTACTAATTTTAGTGATTTTTTTATTGGTAATTCTGTCTTCAACTTCCTGTTGATTTTTAGTTGGCAATATCCATGTCGCCATCTTGCGATCGTTAGTAACCAATTTGAATCGGAATTAAATAATAGACCTTCGATTCAGACTACTTGCTTAATGATCGTATGATATCGATATCGAATTTGTGATATATCAAACGTTATTTTTTTTAATGGATATTTATATTTGAGTAGATGCTCTGCTTTTTGTGTTTGTCTTTTTTTTAATGTGAGCGGGGGCATATCCAATCTAATGACGGATTCCTCTTGGGAACGCAGATTTGAATCCAGCAGGAGGGCGCGTATTTTTCTAATAAGATTTCTCGAAAATCTAATCAGTAGATGGAAATGAATAAATATATTGTTTAATGAATAAATAAATAAATAAATAAATAAATAAAAACAGAACATTTACTCAAATATGAGTATCCATTAAAAAATAACACTTAAACAAATTAAATATGTAGAATTAATAATAGAAAAAAAACATTCACACACACACACACACACACACACACACACACACACATATATATATATATATATATATATATATATATATGTATGTATGTATGTCTGTATGAGTCAGTTTTGTATCTATCTATCTATTCATTCCGGTCGATACTTATTAGAACTTATGCTTACACTTAGTAATTTCAAAAATAAAATGAGGAGACCGAACTCCGAATCGAGGAATGCGCTTAAATTCATGAAGAGGAAAGTGATATTTAATTGTATAAAAATATAAAACGTGGCACAAGGGCAATTTTGGGAATGCGAAAAAACTGGTCTTCTTCTGTCTTATAATTAAATTTATGTAGCCACAATTTCTGACCCGAATATACTAGAGTATTCCTTGTACCAAAACACCGCATTCTTACTTAACATTCTTCCAACATCCACCATAATACCAAAGAATAACTATGACAGGCCTAACTAGTCCCCATATGTACAATTCTTGTCTGTAGTAGGGGTGGGGGCAATATAACACCAAAGAGGAAAGCTAATCAGAATAATTATCATGTAAATGTTTACAGAAAAAGCACAGGGAAGGTAGATTCAGTCAGTCAGTTATATGCCATGCTTAGGTCAGGCTTAGGCGATCATGTATCTTTCGATACATGACTGACGAGGCAGATTTTTTCCCTGCAGTTTTTTCTTTCTTCGGTAGACCAGTTGCCATCCAAGGTTATAGAACCCGATCAGTCCTGCTATTTACCCATAGTTGGGGGGAGGGAGAAGATTCATACCTTTCCCACATGAGTGAATGTAATGGATCTGACTGGATTTCAGGTAGGGTAAACGGTTGAAAAGGGTCTGAAACCGGGATGCAAGGTCAAAACCGATAACATTGCAGATTCTCCTTTGGAATTTCTCACGAAACTTTCGATACAGAACAGAAGCACCAAACCAGATCTTTCTCCAATATTCACTCTTCGATGAATGGTCGATTAATAAATGTTCTGGCGAGAAAAAATTATCTTAGCAACAGACTTTGCAATTGATTCGTGATAAGGTGCGATGTTTTACTCTCATGGTGGTTAGCATCAGCCATATTTATGGAAGTCAAAAAAAGTTAGTTTAAAACGATTAAATTTGCATTAGCTTGGTTTGATTGCTTTTGTTTAACCTCTATGGGTTATTTAATGCAGAAATCTAAATATTTTGTAACACATTTTTGCTTTTTTATTTTGTTTTTCAGATAATAATGATTTAATGGTACAAGTTATATTAATTAACCCATAGCTTGGGGGGAGGGAAAAGAGGTGGATTCATACCCTTCATAAGGATATGTGCGCGTAAGTTAATGTAACCAACTAACGAGAATTGGAACTCGGCTCTCCGATTAACAATTCAGAGTCAGTAGTCATTACACCACCTACACATACATTACTTACAACACCTGGTACTCCAAAACGGTCACTCACCCAGGTACTTACTAAGCTCGACGTTGCTTAACTTCGGGGATCATACGGAGACCGGTGTTTCAGCGTGATGTGGCCGTAAGCCAACACCGCTTAGCACAAATAATAATAATAATAATGATGATGATGATGATGATGATGATGATGATGTGTTTTTTGGTGTTTTAATTGGTCAGTGGAAAATATGATGCCATTTCTAAAATTAGGTCTCTGGGAGGGACCCGGAAAGAAATGTGTACACACCAGAAATCAAAGAAACAAAATAATAATAATAATAATAATAATAATAATAATAATAATAATACATTAACTTCAAATTAGACAGCACAGTTAGCTCTTTACCAGGGCAGAACAATAGTTGGTTTTGTTACCTGTATAGAATTAGTGACTGCAGAACAATTACCACAAAATCATATATGGAAAAGTCAGATTACGACCGTGACAAAGTAACTGAAACCGAGGTTCCAGGTCAGTACCAATATTTGTATCTGCCGGAAGGACTGCTAGTGATACTACCTAGGGTACAAGTTTGTGCAGTTATTCTAAAAATCTAGTTCTTAAATTTGGTACTTTCATTGATTATTTCTTTTGCAAATGTCGGGCTGTTGATACTTTTCTGTTCTCTGTTACATTAATTGACTTTTATGAGGCCATATTTAATTTTTCTTTCCTTTTTATTCATATTTAATTTTTCTTTCCTTTTTATTTTTTCATTAGTTTAATTGTAATCTATCTCAATTTGGTTTGATGTCATTTTCTTTCTCATTTTTCATTGCTTCTCCTCCTGGGGGTTTACACGTTGCATATTATTTTTGTTTTAATTATAGTTGACAATTTTGTTTTTGTTTTTATATTGTTTTCGTTATTCCACAAGTCATATGTCTGTTCCAGATTTACATCTGGAATACATTGATCTTCTCTCCGTTCTTGTTCGGACACATAAATAGGCACCCTATCTTTGTGCAAGGGTTACAAAACTGGTTTTCAGGTCGTCATTACTACATAATGAGGTCGATCCGCAATGGGTGCCTTCTGCTTGTGGCCCTGTGACATAACTAAGTAGAGTTATCGTAATTTATACACACACAAGTACGTACACAAACACACAAATATATATATATATATATATATATATATATATGTGAAATTTTGAAAAACAAACAAAATCCATAAATGTAGTTAAAATGAAAAATTATCCAAGAGTAAAAACAGTTATCTGGTTTTAAACCATTGATAAGACTTGTGTTTTAATGTCCATCGTTTTCGTCATAATGAACTGAATTTGTATTTTAATGAATTTTGTCTTGAAAATGGTTTATTAAACCGAAACGTCTGACGTCGACAACCCTTTCATTTTAACTACATTTATGGATTTTTGTTTGTTTTTCAAAATTTCTACATTCTGTCGGATTTATATCCATTTACACTTGCTTATATATATATATATATATATATAATGTCCTTCAATCAAACTCTTTCACGTATATGGGGGAGGAATTTGCTCATTATGCTTCATATAATCATATATTTCTCAATAGTACTTTTCGTAAAAAGAGGTGATTTTTAAATGCCTATATACATACACGTCAACTCCATTCCACTGACAAGCCTTTTGCAACAAAATCTACGTGAATTTGTTTAAAACTTAGCCAGTCTACATCTATCTATCTATCTATCTATATATATATATATATATATATATATATATATATATATATATAATATATATATATATATATATATTCCATTTATTCTTCGTTCCTTCTTTCTATCTATCTATATCTTTTATATCTATCTATCTATCTATCTATCTATCTATCTATATATATATATATATATATATATATATATATATGTATGTATATTGTATATATTCCTTTTATTCTTCTTTCTTTCTTTTTTGTCTTTCTATCTATCTATCGCAGTTTGTGCCTCTCACTCTATCTATCTCAGTATATTTACATCTAGCTCAGTAAGTTCATATCCATTTATCTACGCAAACACATCAATAGATAAATATATTGATAGATAGTAAGACAATCTTTAGTTTGCACAATATCTGAATAGATAATATGATAAGAAAATAATCGATGGCTCTCATAATACAAAAAGGTAAGTGCGACATGAAAATGTCTGAACAAAAATTAACATATAAAAATCTCAAAAAATACAGGAACAGTATAAGAAAGCGAACATGGTATTAATTTCCCCATTCAGCTCTGAGTAAATAAGTAAATAATGTCCTTCTATCAACGTCTTTCACTTCTTTTTATCGATATTTTCTTAAACTATACCAAGTTGGCAAAATTCGTCCACTTAACCGCATTCTAGGCTCAAATTTAATGCGGCTTCATTTTCATCCAAAACTTTTATCCTATTCGTCTTTGAATTATTCAAATTAAATTTTCCTTACGTTTACAGAGATGATGTCTAAATAAAATTTCAAAACACGTCCCCAGAAAAGAAAACAGTAGACAAGAAGCGAATCTTCTTACTATTGTATTTACTTCAATCCTCAGCGAGTTCTCCAAAATTGTAGCTTTATATCATACGTGGCCGTCTAAATATATAATCTCATCTTTTCTTAAAACAGTGTATAGAAAGCTAATCTAAGAAGCCATTGAAACAATAAATAATTTGTTTCCCGCTTGATGAGGAATAAAGTTAAGTAAATTACAAATTGGAGACACAAAAAAAGCAAGTACAATTTCACTAGTTGGGAAGACTTTTAACGATTATGTGAACATTGTTCGAAAATAATTGTTCGAAAAATTGTTCGAAAAAGATTATTCGAAAACAATTATTCGTAAAACATTTATTCGAATTGTAAATAGTTTGAAAGAAATTTAATCAAAAGGACAACTATACAAAATAATAATTATTCGAAATACAAAATTCTTTATTGCAATAAAAATATAAAAAATTAAAAGAGAAAATGCACAAATGATAATTATTTGAAATACAAATATCGTTAATAAAACAATTTAGTAAGAAAAAAAAATCCTTATGAGCTAAAGTTATGATACCACACGCAAACATTCAACTACTGCAGAGTAAAAAGTGGCACTAATTTTTTAAATTTTCCATTTACGTCTCGCTATTTCTTGGCGAACTTGATATTTTGGCAATTCCTGCTCTCTTTTAAGAGCGTCTAAGAATTTCCATAATGTGGGATGATACTTGCTGCAAAAAAAAAGCCCTATGCTATCTTGCAGGGCCGTTATTAGTTCCAGGTAAATCAGTATTGGCACTCTCAAAGACAGACCACATACATATTTCAAACATAAATATTTCGAATAATTATCATTTCGTATAATTGTCCTTTCCATTAATTTTCATTCAAACAACTTACAATTCGAATAAAGAATTTCCGAATAACTGATTTTGAATAATTCTTTTTGAGCAATTATTCTCGAACAATTTTCACAATCCGGTTTTAACAGAGGACGGAAATTGCGACACCGAATTCCGAAGACGAATTCCAAAAATCTAAGACTTTAAAAAGTATGAAAAAACAGAAGGATTTCGTTAGAAATTAAGAAAAGAGTTCTGAACTGTTATGTAATATCAGCCCTATTACAGGTTGCAAAATGATCTGACACATTTGAAGGTTTAATAAAAGCGAAATGGAGTAAAGACCGAAAAATGTGTTTTTATTTTCGAAATGTACATATAACGCCATTTTGTTTTATTTTGTTTTCAGTTCCCAACATGAATTGGATGGGCGAGCATCGTGCTTTTATGGATTCTTTTCTTTCTTTTTTTTTTTTTAATGTGCTGTTGCACTTCAGGAAGAGGGCGGCCATAGCCTTCCACAACTTCCTGCCTTTGTTGCTCTCAGTAAATGCTGACTCTTTAATATTCTTCTTTGTCTTTTTTCTGATATCCATTCAAGCACCCACATACACACTTGTAAAATACGTTACTCACTTTTTTTTCTTGTTTCTCTGGGCTTCAACATGTCCTGTGATTTTTCAATTACCAAAGCTATTTTTTTTCACATTATGTGTCCCGGCAATGTCAGCTTCTGATTGAACGTATAAGTGATTTTGTAGTTTCTTTTTTCTTTAAAACTTCCTCTTTGCTCACATGTTCAGTTCACGTTATTCTTAGTATCGGTTTACTAGAAGACCATCTCCGTCCCTTGAAGCCTCTCCTTCATCTGTGAAGACATTAGCCAGCATTATTGCATTCAACTATTATCCAGATTACATATTACATAGCAGTTCAGCACAATTTTTATATATCTTAATACATTACTTAGTTCCTGATTAACATTTTCCGCTATTCCTATGCATCTTAGGTTTTCTGAGTCACATATTCAGTTGTTGATTTTTTTTACTTAATTTTGACATTTCCAATACATAGCTTTTTCATTGGGGTATCTCTTCCGTTGACAAAAACGTATTCTGTCTTGTTACAGTACACAGTCCTTTCTTCTTGCCTACGAGTTCTTTTCAGCTTACTATCAATAATACACTGTCATTTGCTTATTTTATGCCGTTAAGATTATATCTACTGATAATAAATCCTAGTCTGCCTTTTAGCAACGTTCAGCTGTGTGCATAAAATACAGTAAAGAAAGATATCTTCGTCTTCTTCCTCTTTCGTATTGACTGAAGTCGTTCTCCATTTGCATCCGGGCTGTTTGAATAGAAATTGTGTGGAAGTGATATTCAGATTGAGCTTCTTACAAAAATTACCTGGTGCCTCATGGCACATGTCTTCTTCTTGGTGTTCCTGCAACCGAACTATGTCATGCGCCGGGGCGATTGGCTCCACACCAATCCTCTCTACATTTATTGTCCTTCTCTTAGACGATCAAGTGTTCCCACGCTAACGACTTTCATCTATACTGGCTTAGGATTTTCGACTTTTCATTCTCCTCTATTGATTACCAACCAAGGATTAAGAATCAAGCCTTCCCAAATAGTCCTGGATATGACGATAAACTACATCCGCACCGTGGGGAAGACGATAAACTACATCCTTCAGCAATGCCTTTCATCAGAAGGTTTTGAGAAGCGTGGAACCACCTCTTATTTGCTAGTGTTCCCAGTTACACCTTGACCCGGGGTGGTAGCACCTGTCAGGGTCGCAGCTATGGCCAAATAGTCTAAACCTCTAAAGGAGTTAAAACACTATGAAACTATGAAAATAGTTTTTAATACCAGCAATTCTTTTTTGGAAAAAGATTACCAGCGATACATTTTTTTGAAAAAAGAAATGATACCAGTACATTTCTGATTAAAAATATTACCAGCATTAAAAGTGTTGCCAGCATTAAATAATCCATTGAGGTTGATATGCCGTAAAACAAAAACTAAACCAAACCAAACCAAATATTTAACTCATAGCCGCCGATTAGGTACGAGAGAAGAGAGATGGATTTAGAGCTTTCCCAATGATATTTGCATAAAAGTGACTGTAAGGCACTCGACTGGAATTCGAGTTCACTGATTTCTTGTCTGATACTCTATCCAATGCACCATAGGCACACCCACAGACTGACTTTCTAATCATCCTTAAAAATAAATAAAATCTATGATTCAACAACAAAAAAGAACCTGAATTTTCTCTCCAACTTGATAAATACAGCATCTGCTGTGGTGGTTTAGTTGTGTGTTTGGCATCAGGCATATTGTTCGAATCGAGATTTTAGTTCTAATAAGGGGTGTCTATTTAAAATATGAAGGAACGAATATGATTACGTTTGAAGTAATAAAAATGTCGGGTTAAAAATAAATGTACTGATTGTTTATAAATTGCTTTGTTTACGTTTCGGATATGAAAATGTGTAGATATAAAGCTTTCACGAAAATAATCTGTGTGAAGAGGATGTGCTTTCATTAATAAGGGAAAATAGATCCTGGTTCCGTGGCTGAACGGTAGAGCACAGTGAATCATAACGGTGGTTTCCACTAGAAAGGAGGGCACATGTTCCATCTATACCGAGAAAAGCATTCGTTTTTACTAAAAATTCTCCAATGTTTAGGCCGAATGTCGTAATACACACTGTTGAAAGGAGGGCGTCTATTTCAAATGCGAGGGATCGGCTATAATAACGTTTGAAGTAATAAATATCGGATTAGCAATAAATCCATTATTTCTTTATATATATATATATATATATATATATATATATATATATATATGAAGAAAGATATACGGAAAAATCAAACAAAAATCCTAATATGCAATTATACTGTTTTAATGTTAATATAATGTCAACGTCGGACGTTTCGGTCTAGTAGACCATCTTCAGGGCATATTCATAAAACATAATTAACATTTGACTATATTTAATTCAACATGAAATGACGATGGACATAAGAGTAAGACTAATCAAAACAGACAACTGAAATTTTTCAAAATCTTGATTAGTCATACATGAGTGTGTGTGTGTGTGAATAAAATAATAAAAAAACAATAAATATAAAAATAAAGCAGTATTGAAGCCATAAGCATGAATAAACTAAACATTTCTACCTTTCCCCTCTTCCCTCAATCGCAGTTAACCGATATATAGTGCTCACTAAAAGAGCAGTAACACTATATCTGAAAATTGCACTGAGACGTGAAACTGGCAGTATCTATGCAGTGTTGATTCCTGTATCCACATTATAAATATGTTCTTGGTTTGTGGGTTTCTTTTTCTGACATCTAAATATTTTGTACGCATTTTTTTTTTTTAGAGATAATAATGGTTTTACTGATACAAGTCTTAATGCCTAACCTGTAGCTGGGGGGGGGGGATGATTCTATGCCTTTCCCAAGAGTATTTGCGCGTAAGTTAATATAACGAACCTAACTGGAATTGGAACTCGTCACTTCGATTAACAATTTCGAGCCGTTATCCATTACACCACCCGCACATCCTAGCTTACAGCACCTGGTATTCCGAAGCGGTTACCAATCTTAGTATTGACCAGGCTTGTCTTTGCTTAACTTCGGTGATCGTACAGGAACCGTTGTTCCAACGTGTATAAATGTGTGTGTGTGCGCGCGTGCGCGTGTATGTGCGTGAGGGTATGTTAGAAAAATGGTATGCCTGTACGAATTCTGTTTGTGCGTATGCTTTGCGTTGTGTTTCAGTAAAAATGTTCATTCGTTCACAGATAAACTACATTCATTTATTAGTTGAACTAAGTTTCGCCCCATGGAAATCAATGATGAATGCAGCATTGCTGCTGCCTCCGAAAGAGACATATTATCGAAATGGAATATTTAAGAATTTTGAACCCAGTGACCTTTATCAAAGCAGTGAACCTTCCGCACAGGGATGACCTTTTATCAAAAGAAATCGTAGAAGCAAAAATGTTTCAAACACGAAAAGAAAAACCTCATTGCTCATGCGTCAAAAATATTGCAATTTCATAAAAAAATATGGCCGATTGAATTATTCTCCACGCTTCCGTTTATAATGCAAATGAAACTATTTAATTTTGCGATAGCCGGAAGTAATACTTGGGACTTTCAAACGACCTCATTACGAAAGCGTGGGTAGCAAGGACACCGGAAGTGTTTTTCTATTTTTAAATTTGCTTTAGATCCAATTCTGTCGTCTTAGACGAACTCGGTATTACTATTATCATTGTAAAAGGTTACCTCTGGTTGTTGTTTTGGACATTTTTTTTCAAATGTGCTTTTATAATTATACTTTTAAATTAACAACGTCTCGGAAAATTTACTCAACCGTACAAATGTCACCCACGACAAATTTATCAAAGGATTAGAGAAAATAAAAATAAATACAGAAAAATTCTGCTTCCATGTACCTTGGCCCAATTCCTTTTACTTGAAGAGTCAAAATAATAATGATGGAGTATACAAACGACTGATTTGTTCATAAGAATTAGACTAAATATAATAATATATACTAGCAGGCTTCGCCCGTTCGATATCGCTTCACAGATTAAGATATAAACACTACTTGAAATATTTGAAACAAAAATTTTAAATGAATATTTAATTCATAAATTGGCTTGTTATAATTAAGGAAAGTTTTACAAATAGATGCCAACTTGTTGAAGGCCAAATGCAAATTTCAAACATTTGTCTGCACTGTTTAAGACAATATACTTAAAAGGAACTATTTTTGTTATGAATATCAAAACAATCCTTGAATAAAAGGGCACTAATGAAGAACAGTTAGTTAATGAAATATACTTTTTAAAAATCAATATCAAAATTAGTTAAACTCGAAGAGTTGTATCACCTAGAAGTAGATAAAATATAATACAAATATAGAGCTTTTAGTGTAAAATCACTTCTTGGGGGGATTTTTAATGCATGGCCTATCATCTCTCAGTTGCGTCTCTGTCTTTGGGCAAATTGCACTCAGGAGCTTCTCTGTCAAAGGACAGAGAAGCAACTGAGAAAATTATACTGAAGAGGTGCCCAGCCGTGGAGAATAGTTGTCTGAGGCCGCACCTCCCATTGCACCAGAGGGAAGGATCGGTGTTAGTACTGAGGCCAGCGCAACCGACGGTTGCGGGGCCTCAGGGAAATTTTTGTCCTTGTTTCAATGTTCGCGCTATATATATATATATATATATATATATATATATATATATATATATATATATACACTTAGAGTAGTATACAACCACTTTCTCGGATCATTGGTTAAATTTGCTCCGAAAGAACAAAGACTATTGGTCTTAGAGATAGAAATGGCACTTCGAACCTCGTAGACTGGTGCTACTTGTTCAAAAACAAAGAACTGTACCACATCACTTGAGGAGTTTCAACAACTAAAATGGATAGCATATGTAGCTGGAAGAGAAATGAAATAATTATAATGATATAATGTAAAATTTGAACTTCCACTCGACTACAAACAAAAGGCTAGAAAGAAAATCCCCATCAGTGTTGGAAAGATAATAACAGTAAGTGGACTTGAGAAACATATTTTCCTGAAACGTTTGATTTAATAGAAAGATTTTATAATTTTCAAACAGAGAGTACCGTTACT
The DNA here is from genome assembly GCA_903632075.3 of Acanthosepion pharaonis. Taxonomy (NCBI): domain Eukaryota; kingdom Metazoa; phylum Mollusca; class Cephalopoda; order Sepiida; family Sepiidae; genus Acanthosepion; species Acanthosepion pharaonis. Next base: position 2,202,968 of record CAHIKZ030005375.1, read on the forward strand.
TGTTCTGTCAATGAACGCCGAATGCTTCCTTATAATGAAACGGTTAAGAATGCAGATTCCTAGTACCACGGGAGTTTGGCATATCATGTAGCGACCACTGATTCACTTTGGGAACCAAACTTAATTTTATCGCATCCTCCTCCTAGACGTCCAGGTGTGTTGAAGATGCAGAAGTAATGTTAATATTTCTTTGATATCGAAGTATTTTTAGTAATTCTGCGTATTTTGGAATTCTGTATATATATATATATATATATAAGCGCATATTTTAACCTGTTTGCCATTGAAATTGAATTGCAGATAATTGTCTCCTGTTTGTTTCTAGACGCCATCATTTCCAGCAAAGCGCTCAACATAGACGAAACATACGTATTTCCAAACCGTTGTCGTACACTACACAAACATTGCTAAAAATCCAAAACCTAAAAAGTGTATCTTAATGCCATTTTTTTTTCATTATTTAATTCCGTTATTTTCATTCTAGCAATTTCCGTTCACAAAAAAAAAAAAAAGATTTCATTTTTTTCAGGGTGAATTAAATGTCATTCAAACCCTTTTAAAACATATCAAGCTCTATCTCTCATCTGTTAGGTTTATATATTTATTATTATTATTATTATTATTATTATTATTATTATTATTTTATTTGTGAATCGGTATTGTCCTTCTGTGTTTATGTCTGTTTGTTTTACATGTGATTGGATGGGCTTAAGGCCATAAAGAACAAGGGAGATTGTGTTTCTTAATGACGATACCTCTGAGCTATGACAATGCAGTTTTACGCGTAGTGCAATTTGTATGAAAATTCCACTGGAAGATTCATCTGACTCAAGGGCTCAAACTTGATAGATATCGACATAGACAATGACATAACCATATACAGATACACTAAGTGACATAAATGTGTATATATAACAGCATATGTAAATAGAGGCACATATATATATATATATATATATATATAGAGAGAGAGAGAGAGAGAGAGAGATAATATTAGTGGAAAATATACATACATATGCAAAATATATATATATATATAAAAAAAATACCCATACATGTATATTTTCAGAAAAAGATTTTCCAAGAGGAAGAATCCAGGTAGAACTCAATGTCTAGGACAGAGTAAGGATATAATAAAAAGGCTTAAACACTTATTTTTATTCTATTTTTTATTTCTGGAGTTGTTTTTTCTGTTTTCTTTTGGAATTTGTAGGTCTGATGAATTGGATCGTATTTACGATTCCAATGAAATAAATTATGGCCATGGAATATTAGTGTTTAAGCCTTTTTTAACACACACACACACACACACACACACACACACACACACACACACACACACACATATATATATATATATATATATATATATATATATATATATATATATAAGCTGTCTGCATTCTTCTGTAGATAAAATCGATACTAGCGTGGATCTGTCTTCCCGTTGTCTATATTTCTATAGTAGCGAACGGTACATTTCGCTTCTTTTTAAAAATTGGTTGGACGTTTTCTTTTAATTCTATGTTGGCCTTAAATTTGTTTCATCATCCCAACCCGCTTGAAAATACCTCAGGAAATTGATTATATAATTCCTCCTTCAATTTTATAGTATCTGATGGTTCTATCTCTAACTTTTTGTTAAAAGAGTTGATAGGTAGGTCCCAAACGTTTGAACTTCTGCATCCAGTCGATACCTACTAGATTTTTTTTTTGTTTTGCCGTGAAATTTAACATTCACTATTATTTCTCCCTCAAATTTTATTCGTTTGCCTGTAACCGACTTGGCAAATTTTTGAGTGTGTAACATGGTATGTCTATTGAGTTTTTTCCATGTCTGTAAGTTGATTATCGTGAGGTCGGAACCCGAAAGAAGTTGTAATTTAATCTTTTTATTTAAAATTACCAGTTCCACATATTTCCTTACATTGGTGTTGTCATCGTTATGCAACCTCGTGACTCTTATCCTATTAGTATCTTTTCTATTTTTACACTGGGATGCCTTGTGGCCCTTTCTTCCACATTCAAGACAGTTTTTATATCTGAAGCGGCAATCCTTGTTCCAATGTAATCCTCCACATTGATAACATGCTGATGGAGGGGGCTTATATTTGTTTCGATATTCGTCATAATTTGTCCTGTATGTTGTACTTTTCCTTTTATTATAAAATTTTCTTTTTCTTTCCGGGGAGGGTGAGAATCTTTTTTCATTGTAAAATTTTAGTTTTCTTTCCGGGGAGGGTGAAGAACGTAGACTTTTGTTTAACTTACGTATATGAGAAACAGCTGATTCTTCAATGTCTTTTGCGTCTTTCTTTATGCTTAAACATCTCTGGCAATCTTCCGATAATTGCTGTAATGTTAGACCCGGTTCATTTTGTAATTTTGCAAGCATTCTTCTACGCATTTCGCTATCTTTTGTAGAAACTAGCCCTTGAACAAAGATGAGACAGTTGAAATTGTCCGGGGTTAATTCCGCTAGTTTGAAGTCTTCACAATGTTTATTTACGATTGCGGCAAACGTGGAATAATCCTCATTATCGCCCTTTACCAGGTTAAGGCATTTCCACCCCCTATGGAAGAGTGATGTTTTGGAGCTGAAGAGTTCTTTAAGACATGTCACTGCTTCGTCAAATGTTAATTCGTTCGTCTTTTTTGGCAAGATATAATCCACGAACATTTTATATTCTTCAGTTCCTAATTTTTATGCAATAGACGTAGCTTTTTTGCTTCTGTCCAATTTTGACAGTCTATCATAAAGATGTCTTCATGTCTTCTGAAGTAATCTCCAAAATTTTTGTCCTCATCTAGAGAATATTTGAAAATCTCTATGGTATTCCACACTGCGTCTTGCAAAAATGTTGCTTCTTTTTCAGTATCTAATTGCTTGTTACCCGCTACTTTCAATATTAGTTCCTGGAGCTCTGTTTGTCTATCTTGATTTTTTCCTTTTGCGTTTGTAATATTTGCTTTTGCCATTTTTTCTTAGCTGTAACTGTTGATCATTTTGGTATTTTTTGCATTTGTAATTGTTGCTCATTTTGGTGTTTTATCAGATCTACCAAAATATTTTTAAAATCTTCCATGATAACTCAATTTTATGTATTTTTACTCCTCGAAATTGTTTGTCGCTAATTTGTTGTTGAACGACGAGGAAAGGATTTTTCTATTTCTTTTTTTCGTGTGAGTTCGAATCACTCGAAGCCAATTTGCTTGTTGGACGACGAGGGAATATTTTTCTTTTGTTGATTTTTTTGTTTCCCGTGTGTGTTCGAATCTTCGTCGCCAAGTTGTGGATTCCGAGATGAATTCGGTCTCCAAGGAATGACAGACGCAATAATTAGATATAAGAAATAAAATGTAATTACACAATCATACAAAGAGTAATATTGTTAGTAAGTCCAGGAACGTGGTTAGTAGCAAATACAGATAGATATATACAGTCTCGAAGTAGGACTTCCTTAGAGTCTATGTGCTTGTAACTGACTTCTACAAGAGGCTACCTCACACTATCTCCGTTCGTATATTCTCTTCTGTATATCCTCTCTCACTGACTGTCTAACTCTGGGTATTTAACGGCAGCACTCCAAGTAACACTGGTAGAGTCCACTTATATGAAAAGGGGAGGACCCCATAACACTTACAAACCCTTAATTTTACAATTTCTCAATCCTTCACGCAAATAGTTGACTTCCCCACACGATTTCACTACATTCTGGATCATAAGGCTTCTCTTCTTGATCTATGTTTTACCTCCATCCCCGAGTCCTCTAGCATCACGCAGCTCTGCCCTCTAGGCAATTCCGATCACGCTGTAGTGTCTGTCAACATCTCCTTCAACTCCACCCCCTGCAAAGAACCTCATACCACTAGAACATCGTTCTGCTATCAACGTGCAGACTGGGACTCGTTCCGGGATTTTCTTCACGCTCCCTGTTCAAGAATGTACTTCCTAGGTCTCCTTCTGGGTCAAAGCTGGAATCGAGGCTTTCTTCCCCGCAAGGAAATATAAGGTCAAATCGCGCTCCTCCCCTTGGTTCTCCGCTGCTTGCTCAGCTGCCATTGCCCATAGGAATAACTTTTTCCACCTTTATCGTAGCGACATGTTTGATTGTAATAGACATCTCTTTGTCTCTGCCCGTAACGAGTGTAAGTGGATCCTCAATGGAGCAAAGTCTCTATATGTTGATCGAATGAAAGAACATATTGCATCTCGGCTCCAAGGATTGTTGGCGTCTCTGCAAGAGCGTATTTAACAATAGCAAACCCTCTATACCTCCATTGTTCAAGTTTGAGGTTTTGACCTCTTCTGCCGACAAGGCTGAATACTTTGCTGACCCGATTTCTCCCTTAGAACTGAGGCTCAATTGAGTGACTTGCACATAACCCCGTCATCAGTACTGGGCATTATCTCTAAATTAGACCCCCACAAGGCTAGTGGTGGAGATGGGATTTCAACCATTGTCCTGAAGAAATGTGCGCCTGAACTGGCCCCTGCCCTCTCCAAATTATATAACAACTGCCCCAATGAATCTTGTTTTCCACCCTGTTGGAAGTCGTCATCTGTTGTTCCTGGCTGGTGACACTTCTGACCCTTCTAATTAACGTACTATCTGTCTCCTACCACTCTTCGACAAAGTCTTTGAAGCTTTAATCAACGCCGAATTGGTTATGCACCTTACAGACATATATATATATATATATATATATATATATATATATATTATTTATTTAAAATATGATTCCAATACGCATGCGTGTTGGAATCATATTTTTAAATAAATAATTATATTTATGCTTCTATTTTGTATCGAGCATTATTTTTAAAAAAAATAATAACAATAAGAACTTTGGATTATTTACCTAACGTGTTCTTTCCTATTTTCTATATATTTTTTCACATACATATATATATATATATATATATATATTAACGTATGCTGTTTTATATATATATATATATATATATATATATATATATATATATATATATATATATATATATAACAGCATATTCGTTAATAGAGGTATATATATATCCCAAAATTAAAAAAGAGCAGTCATAATTATAATCCAGATTTCGTTATCATTTATTTTAAAAAACAGTGCTTGATACACAGTAGAGCATAGTATTATAATTATTATTTAAAAATATGTGTTCATCTTGACACAGAAATTACCATGTTTCGAAACCAAAACCCAAGTCTTAAATTAAACTTAAAATTGAAAGTTTAGTTTAATTTTCAAGGGATAGGTTCAGCATAGCTTGAAAATGAAACTAAACTTCTATTTATTAACTAATCCAACAGATTTTATCATTTTATTATACAGGCCTGTAGACAAAAAATAAATTCATATACTGTTTAATAAATAAAAGTAGCGTCTACTTAAATATGGTTATCCACTAAATTAAGGTTTAAAGTAATAAAAGATATGCGAATATCTATCTATATAGTAAGTCTCAAACATATTTAAAACTAGAGGAATATATAGCTACAGAGATAGATTGTCTAATAGATAAATATTGAAAATGTAATTAAATACTTAGAAGGCATGATAAAGATACGGGGTCGGGTGGAGACAAACATTAATAACTTACCTAACGAGCTTGTGTAAATGGTTGGCAGAACAGGGTTTAGAAAAAATAGCAAAAAGATAAAAAGTTTGACACCTGATAGGAAATTGTGGAGAACGCTGATCACCAAGATCTTGAAGCGACACGGTACAAAGAAGAAGAAGAAGAAGAAGTTGGAGGAAGAGTAGTATGTGGAGGAACTGGAGTAGGAGGAGTAAAATAAGAAGTAGGTAAAGAAGAAGAAGAAGAAGAAGAAGAAGAAGAAGAAGAAGAAGAAGAAGAAGAAGAAGGTTGGGTTCAAGTCTGGGGACTGACTTGGCCATTGCAAGACATCAACGTTACTTTCAGCTAAGCATTTCCTTGTAGATCTAGGGGTATGCTTAGAATCATTATCCAGTTGGAAAACCCAATCAGGAGGTAGCCAAAGTCTCTCAACAGAACACATTAAATTGTCTTGCAGGACTTTCTGGTATCTTTCGGCATTCATCTTGCCATCTATTATTGATATTCTGCCAACACCTTTTGCAGAAAAAAAGCTCCAGATCATGATACTGCCACCACCAAACTTTAGAGTTGGCAACGTGTTTTTTGGTAAGTAGGTTTCACCGTCCTTCCCCCACACATGATTTCGATAATTATGACCAAACAACTCTAGTTTAGTTTCATCTGTCCATAGTACTTTTTGCCAAAACGAATATTCTTTATCCTTATGCTCTCTAACGAATTTTAGCCTAGCATCTCTGTGTCGTTTCAAGAGGAGTGGCGTCTTCATTGGGATGCGTGATTTGATGACTGTTTTTTGTAGTTCATTACTTATATTATAATTTGGTTACTTTAATCCCTAATGCACGCAGATGTTCCTGCAGCTCTTTGACTCGGATAACCTGTGGATTTTGTTGGATCTGGCGTCCTAATATCCTTGCTGCTCCTCCTCGGAGCACCTGTTCTTCTTTGGTTTTCGTCGCTGTTACGAGTTTTGAACCTTGCAATGAACGAAGCAATTGTAGTAAAGGGGATATTCAGGTTGTTAGAAATCGTTCTGTAACTGTTCCCATCTTTCCAAAGAGACAAAATGTGTTGTTATTTGTGAAATAGTCATTTCTTTACATTTAGGCATTATTAGAACCTTCTCGTAAGACTAGAAATTGCAGAATGCTCTGATAATGGCTAATAGCATTAAGTATAATTACTGATAACATTACTGGAACATTCTAGAATATACTTTTTTCATAATTAATTGATTATTTTATTCTAATTATTGATTTGTACGAATACTTTTTTCACCAGTTAGAATTAAAAAATGCATTAATTTCTGTTAGAATAAGAATTAATTAAGTGTATTACTATTTTTAAATAAAATGTATCTTTACACATAAAATGTATCAAAATTTGTTTTAGTTAAGGCTTTTACATTTATAAAAATACAATTTTCATGTGTACGAATATTTATTTCCCCCCACTGTATACATATATATATATATATATATATATATATATATATATATATATATATGTGTGTGTGTGTGTGTGTGTGTGTGTGTGTGTGTGTGTTAAAGAAAAACAAGAAATGTTGATGGAACGAACGGAAAAACTTTCCAAAATCTAAATTATTTACAATACTGAAAAAAAAAGAAAGGGAAATAAAGGCCTAAAAGAAGACTTACCTACTCAGTGAAGATTGTCCAGACCGAGCCAGAAAAAAAACAAAAAAAAACGCTTACCAACATTAAATCCTATGAAAAGATGGCTTTAGTCGTAACCCGAGTTTCACGCTTACGCGATCTTCAGACGACTCAAATATATTTATACACTACAGTTCAAAAGTCTGAAGTCACCTCCAGTATTAACATGGGATGAACTTGACAGAAGATTGAACAAATAATGAAAAAGACCTCCTAGAGACATTGAAAGAAGAACGATATCAATAATCAAACTTATACTTTAGAGAAACTTTCGCAAAGAATACCAAAATTTTGTACTGTAGGAATCAAGGAGGATATATTGACGAGAGCAAAATTTAATCATAAATAAGTTTTTTTCTTCTTTTTGTCATAATAGCACTTTTAATTAAAAATCATGTCTTAATTTTTTTTAACAATGGATGTCTTATTTAAATTATTACAAATTAACTTTTTGGGTCAATTTTAAGAATTACCAGGGGTAGCCTCAAACTTTTGAACTGTAGTATTATACATACATATATATATATATATATATATATATATATATATATATATATATATATATGCGTGTGTGTGTGTAACCGTATTGTTTACGTAAGCTCTACCAGTATACATTTTTAAAATAATGGGTAAACAGACATTTGCCCGCAATTCGCTAAAAACATTTGCACACATATAATAAATATGATGTAATGAATCTGCATACACCTGTGTTCCCCCTCACATGAATATGATTGACTGGTGTCAGCCATAAATACAGACTGATATAGAGGTACAGGACGACGCCCATTGGACTACGCCATTGTCTATCTTATTGGTCTACGTCTATTGCCTACACCTATTGACTACGACTACGACGAGTACCAGTCGATTACGGCTAGCTGCTAGATTGTACTACTCGGTTATAGTAGCCAAAACCACTTAGCTACTTCGAACAAATATATCCCTTTCCGGGACAAATATATAGATTGTATTTTTTTTTTTTTGTATATACCGTTCATTTTATATATCTTTCTTTGTCTCCACTCTTCTAATGGTTCCGATAAACTCATTAGTTAAACTATTATCTGTCTTCTTCTCCAGCTTCAAACTTCAATAAGTTGTTTCCCTCTGCATCTCTTTCTTGTGAGGGGCAAATGTCATGCGAGTGTCAAATTCTCCCAGCCTCTTTCCTTACTATGTGACAGAATTTTCAACTACCTTTCTGATTTCATGCAATGTGTCCTCTTCATTCCCTTTTTCGTTAATACATCCTCGCAACTAATAGGCTTACAGTTATATCACGTTAAAACGCCAGTTCTGCTAATATCATCAAAGTTAAGCAACGCCGAGCTGGTCAGTACCTAGATGGGTGACCGCTTGGGAATGCCAGGCGGTGTTAGCTTGGATGTTCGGATGTTGTAATGAATAATGAGTCGGAATTGTTAAATGAAGAGCCGAGTTCCAATTCCATTTGGGTTCGTTATGTTCATTTACGCGCAAATACCCTTGGGAAACGTATGGATCCAACACTTCTTCACCAGCTATAGGTTAATTAGATTTTTATCAATAAATCATTATTATCTCAAAAAAAAAAAAAAAATTGTGAGAATATAAAAAGTATTTTCTGGATTTAAATAACCTCTAAAGGGTTGATAAACCGTAAAAAAGAATAAAAAAATATTACTTCCTTATGACTATGTTCAATCCATGAAATTCCCAGCACCCGTCTCTTGGACTACATCTTTGTCACTTCGGGTATCTTCATATTTAAGAAAAATGTCTATATATTGAAGTTTAGATAAAAGATATTTGTTCAATACAGTTTTCTCTGATTGCAAAAAATTACAAAAAGAATAAAATATGAAAAAAAAAACTTTGGTTAATTGACTATTATATCGACATAAATAAAATCTATTAAAATAATGTCTCATATGAAAATCAATTGAATATAGGTTATTGCTTTTGAATATAATCTTTGAAAAGTATCGAATTTATGTATAAACTGGCATTGCCATACTTAATAATTTTACAAATAAAATACGTGTTAATAAATCTAAATTTGAACAATGAATGCAGAAAAAAAACAGCTTGATAATATCTTTGCTTAACGGAGAGCTCATGATGAACACCAATGTAACCGACAAGCCATTGTTATAATGATGAGATATCCTGCTTAAATAAACTGTACGTCATTCAAAACTGAAAAGCTATTTTTTTAACAGCTTTTTTAAAACTTTTTTCTCATTTCCATTGTTTGAAGACAAACCGCTGTGCCTTGTCTTGACTAACCCATCTTTCCTGTTGTTTAATTGAATGGCATTTTTTTTTTTTTTTTTTTTTTGGTAGGCGAAACTTCCTAACTTTGAAAATTGGCGAAACAGAATCTTTTTAACCACCTTCGAATCCTCAGTAAATCTAGATAAATGTAAATTTTTCCTAATTATTCTTAAATTATTTTATACGAAAGTCGTTTTTACTTGTATGTGCGTTATCCTAACAGGATCTAGGCGATAATAGCTCTCAACAGCTTCCTATCATTTGTAACCCTAATTAATGTTTGTCTCCGTATTATGCATTCCAGTCTCTGTTCTGCCATTCATTTACACAAGTTAATTAAGTACGTTATTCGCTGTTTGTCTTCAGACAGTCCTGTTAACATTAAATTCGCTAAGTCCGCTTTCTTCATTATGAGTTCAAGAATTTTTCTACGATTTCTTTCTGATTCTAAGCTTAATCTGCCTTTTTTATTCAATTTTCTTTAAAGGGTCCTTTTGCTAACGTGATCCGTCCATGGGATTCTCAGCATCCTGTTGTAGAACGTTTCTGTTGTGAGGAAGTTGTCTAGCATTCACTGACAAATATATCAATGGGTATTAATTATCACATAAACCTCGCTTTTCTATGTTTATACGTCTTTCTTAATACTTTGTTCTGGTTAATATAATTTGATGGTAGAGTTATATAAAAATAGGTGGTTAAACATGATTCTTTTTAGTACAAAGTTAAAAGCAGGAGACACGACTGAGAATCGAACCCACTACCCGGTAGCAATAATCTGTTAGAATGGTCTACAAACCGTTGCACTACGATAAACAGTGGCAATGGTAATAAAGGGTGATTCATTAAGACGGATTATATACAAGGGTGTTTCATTAAGACGGATCAAAGTCAGCAGTAAATGAATCAGTGTTATTGGTGAAAATTTATTTATTTTTTATTGGATCATGTTATTTAAGTCGTGGCAATTACGCGTGAAAAATAATATCGCCCAAATGTCCGCTAAGGCTTCGGTGGCACACCTCCACTCGATGGTCAAAATTATTGATGATGTCTCTTCATAGTTGCTCCTCGATCTCACCAATATGCCTTATCATCTCATCCTTCATCTGTTAAATTGTTGTTGGCTTGTTGGCATAGACTTTACTTTTGAGATGACCCCAAAAGAAAGAAATCTAAAGGCGTCAAGTCGCACGATCGTGGTGGCCAATTGACGTTGCTCTTTCGAGAGATGATGCGACCTGGGAACTTTTCATTGCATTTCTGTTTGAACGTCTGTTTTCGTAATAGGCTTCGATAACTTTAACACGTTGTTTGATTGTTAATCTTTCCATGGTTGAAATTGTCAAAGACTTAGGTTGTTAAATATGAAAGAAAAAGAAGAAAAAAAATCATTAGACGCTTAAACTTAATTCACATTTAAATTTGGTCAAAGTTATTGGAACACCCTTTATTTCTGATTCAACCTAATATACAGTTTCTAGCTACGATGATGGGCTGAAAAGTGCATAGGCTGACTATGAAGATGTGATGCTAGAACTGTGATACCTTGCATGCATTAATTTCAACATATCTTATTAATAACTTCATTGTTACTTTCCTGTTCAAAAAGAATGTTTACCCTATCAGCTGTCAGTTTAGCTGGAAAGAAACAACGCCGTTGTTTTAAGTCTTTTATTGTTTTAGAAGTAGTAGCAACAATTTTTATGATAAACGTTGATAACTTTTTTCAGTTGTAGTTGCAGTAGTTATGCAGTTTATAGGTAGAAATGATATATTTTAATTCTATCTATATTTCTGAGGTGAGTTATTATGTACATTATTTATATTATTCGGACTATGGTCCTCATCTTTCGCGAAGTGCGCGAAATGCCTTTCTGTTTGAACGCTCATTTTCGTAGTATGCTTCGATAACTTTAACACGTTGTTTGATTGTTAATCTTTCCATGGTTGAGATTGCCAAAGACTTAAGTTGTTAAATCTGAAAGAAAAAGAAGAAAAAAAAATCATTAAACGCTTAAACTTAATTCACATTTAAATTCGGTCCAAGTTATTGGAACAGCCTTTATTAGGCGTTATAAAGAAACATTCAGCATTCATTGAATACAATTTCATAAAACAAAGAAAATACCGGCAATGGATTAAAAGATAACAAATGAATTATCGGCACTACGATATAGCAGCTCGGATTTAGGAATCGGAGAGCCGGGTTCAAATTCCACGAGTTCGTTATTTTCACTTACGTGTACAAATACCTTTGGGAAATGTATGACTCCATCACTTCTTCCCCACCCTCACCGAGATATGAATAATTAGTAGGACAGACTATGTCTTATAGTTTGATTAGTGATGAGTCTAGAAGGAAAAATCTGAATTCAAACCAGCCTGTAGGGGGTTGGGCTCCTTCAGCTTGTCTTGCCCAGGAGACAAAACTGTTGGTGCGTTATTGGGTTACGTCTTTCGTGATCGTGTCATCATAACTGACCGATTGTTTAATATGAAATTAATAGATTTCTATTAAATCTTCCTGTATATTTCTTTTACATAACAGAATAATTCAGGGCACCTCACGTGGTGTAATGATTAGCAAGCTTGTCTGGCTGGATCAATTGTAGTGAGTTCGATCCTCACTAGGTGCCCATCACTTTCAGACTTGTGCCACATCTAAGCTACGCTTAGAAACTCATAAAGAACCTCGATGTGGTGTAATGTTTAGCAAATTTGACTTGCTACATCAATTATGACTTAATGAGTGCTCGATGTTTTCGGCCTTGTGCCACATGTAAGCTGAGCCTAGAAAATCAACCTAACAGAATAATTCAAGTAGACCTTTATGTATACTATGCGGTGTCAAATTTTGGTGAAATTAACCATAAGTTTGAACATGATTAGAACCTCAACATTTGGTTGTATCACGTATCAGTTTCTTTTAATAAAGGAAAAGCTGAGTACTGTATACAAAAATATAACATGTTAAAAATGGCGCTGAAAACTTTGCAGAAACCTTATGCAAGTGTGTCCCTTTGTGTGATTATTTAGGTGCTAAATTAGTGGTAGCTGCTTTGTATTTTTAGTATATTACAAGAAGGAGACACCCAATGAGAATCGAACTCCCTACCCAGTAGTAATTAGACTGATTTACAACCCGTTGCTGTACGATAAACAATAGCAATATTAGCCGTTTTCTTATAAGAAAACATTCAACATTCATTGACCGAGCAGCAAGCACCTTTTTCGGTTAATTTTATATAAGCTTTCTCTACAAAGAATTTTTCAGGAAAATGAGTTTCTCAAGTCCACGAACTGTTATTGCTCTTTCCAGGACTGCTTGGGATTTCCTTCCTAACTTTTTGTTTGAAATAATGTGGAACGTCAACATTTTAATTGTATCTCTATTTTCTTTTCTAGTTATAAATGATATCCATTTCAGTTGTTGTGATGTGGTTGTTTTAATTAAGAAGTTGGATGAAAGATGGATCTCGTTATCAGCTTCATTCACTCAAAGCAACCTTTAATAATCAATTTGAAAAATAGGTTTTATACAACTGACAGCTATTTTAGATATTTTTGAAAGTTTTTGTATAACGCCAATATGATAGTCTAGTTCTGACGAGGCTATTTGAGAATATGACTTATTATTTGTTTAATATTTTGGTTTTGTGAATAGGAAAAGAAGCAAAATTGCGACATGTTTAATATCTACACTGCCGTGCCAAAAGTCACTAGTAACAGTATGTAAAGGTAATGTTAACTAACGTCACTATAGGTTGACATCTTGAATATGCTGAAAATTATATCAGTTTTATTCTGGCACCTGATGTGTCAGTATGAACACCGACACTTTTTCTCATGGCAAGACGACGTGTAATATTTGAGTTCGATTGAGCGTCCGAAATGAATGGCACGTGTGTACTGGAATACAAGATGGGAAGCATTATAGCCAAACAATGAACAATGCAGTGTCTATACGTGTCTTTTTTTAAATTATTTTTGTCTTACTCGAATTGCCTACAATAACAGGCAAGAACAATTGATTAATATCGCATTCGTATTTAAAGCTGCAGGCAGCGGAGGCATATCCACTAGGTTAGTTCAATGTTTTCCTAGATTCCATGGAGCAAAAGACATGTTAGGTGTCCTGGGTATGACAATAAACTACATCCGACAGCAGGACCTCTGATCGAGAAGTTTTGAAGAATATGGAACCACCTTTTAATTGTCGCTGTTTCCAGGCCCACTGATTCGGAGTGGCAGCACCTGTTAGGGTCCCAACTATGGGCAAATAGTGAACACAGAAACTGGGGTAATATAACTGAAAATATAAAAATGTATTTTCATTGTATAAAAAATACCAACAATACATTTATAAATTAATAAATTATCAGTAATCGGTGTTTGTAAAAGAAGAAAATTACCAGAAATAGATTTTTGGCCCAGTTGATAAAAGCGTTGGTTAGATCCAGAGACTACACCTAAAGGGTTGTGAGTTCAATACCGAGCTACAGAAGATGTTAACAAAAAAAAAAAAAAAAAAACTTGGAAAGTTGGGTTAAAAGGTAAATTACTGAAGCATTCGGAAGTGGCATGGCAATGGAACTACAACAATCTACCCTGGTGGACGAAATAAAGGATTCGTTTCGAAATTCCAATCGCCTGAAGAAGGTCGAGGCGTACAACGTTCGAAACGTTTTGAATATAGTACTGAAGATAAGGATAACAGTCCGAATAATGTAAAGAGTTGACAGGTGTTGCATCGGCGGCGTTGAGTCGACGGTGATGAATAGGCCCAATCCCGCATAGCTTAGATGTGGCACAGGGCCGAAATTGTGGGGCAACCCAGTGAGTTTGGAACTCACTACACATGCGTTATTATTCTACTGAGACAAGCTTGTAAACCATAACACGACGTCGAGGTACCCCAAAGTGATTTTCTTGGCGTAGCTTAAATGTGACACAAAGCCGGATGTATGAAGGCTCCAGTGATGATCGAACTCACCATTCACTGGTAACTGATCTAGCGAGACAAGCTTGCTAGTCGTTACGCGATATTGAACTGACCCAGTCAGAGTTCATGATAACTAAAACTTTAACCATTATTGTCCGGTAATGACTTTGATTTCCCTGTTTGTACTCAATCGGTATCTTCTTCATTAACTATTTTGAATGTCATCATGTCTCTTGTCGAGATTTGTGAACACGGTTGTCTTATTGCTGTTGTCATTAACCTCTATGTGTTTTAAAATGACTGTAGTTTAGTTGTTTTGGCTAGCGACCGAGTGACAGACAGGAAATCTACTTGATAGGTCAGCACATTCCGCGGTATCCTCGCTAATAACAGCTAAATACTTTTGCGACGTCTTTAGTCGCCAAACTTCGACTCTATAAATAATAAAACCTATCGATAGCAGTGAATGTTTAAAGTTAAAAAAAAGGCATAAAGTGTGGTCGTATCATACACAAATATGCGTTTTCATAAATGTTTACTCAGGTTAATGAAACCCATTTGAAACAACAAAATTACACATATACTCACCACAATATATAATAAACACGGTTGTTGATAACAATAGTTTTCAAAAGATATTTGATATATCGGCCATATTTGTTTTGGAGTATCAGATTTATTTAACGTCTTTTGAGTTAAAGACGGGAAGTCAGTGAAATTGATTAAACAAATTAATAAAGGAAAAACACAAGTTCTTTCATGTTTTGATAACATTAATGTTACAACAAATGCTTAACTATTGTATGAATTATGTACTTTTTTTCGGTTGAAAAATGGGCTGTTAATTCCCATGCTCTGAGGTTGTTGTTTCATATTTCTACGTTTGTTGACAAGGTTTCCACTTCGAAAACTTCAAATGATACGAAAAAATAAATAAATAAATAAAGCAATACCAAATAGATTAGTAAATAATACCGGCGTAATAATATCACTATATAAATCGTGTACACTTTTACTTGTAATTTTTAATTGGAAAATATTACGATGATTTATGTGGATACAACATTGTGATTTTAACGATACATCTTCCCTGACCCCTTTAAAAATACATAAAGATGGCTGTACTACAGGTTCGTATTATATTCAAGTATGTAATTTATACCGTTTTTAGATTCAGAAACATGGAAACTATATTGCATATGATCCATTAATGTAGATGATTAGGTTACAATAAAAGTTGTATTTTATAGTCAGACTAGCAGCATGGACCGGCGTTGCCCGTCCTTGATTAAAAAATCGTACGACTAATACAGCAATCGCTATCACTTGACTTGAAATATTTTTGCCCTTCCTTGCCTTTAAAGGAGTGCCCTTTGCCGTGCTGATGTTGCTACACGCCTTACTTCTTGCCTATCTCGCACTGCGATTTTTTTTCTAAGCTCTATACTAAACATTAAATCTGTTACGAAAAAAGAACTAAACATAATGAACACAAAACGATCAGCTTTAAAAAAAAAAGGACTTGTAACTGGAAAAATCGAATGAAAAAAAGAATGTTAACAACAAATAATTTTCACACCGAACCTAGGTTCTGCGGAATCAGAATCAACGTTGAGTTTAAGCAAGCGAATAAAACAATACCAAATAGTTTCAACAAAACTTCACAGGACTACGTAAAATTACCTTACGGTGGTTCTGACAGCGCCAAAAATTGGAAAAAACATAATTGTTTTTGCACAAAACCAATTTGAAACCACGATTAAGAGGCATTTCCTCTATCTTTTCTACAAATATTTTCATGACAACTGTTCTGTTGAGCTTTACTCCCTCGTGCCGCGACTACATCAATTTAAGCGTTATACTCGATTGGCAACTAGGTCTCACCGTTTTACTATTAAACTTACTAGATACAACTGCCAATTCTACTATAACCGTTTATTTTCTCTCATTTTCCACCTGTGGAGGTCCCTTCATCTAATTCTGGAGTAAAGTGCCATGCAGATTTAAATTTTTCCCACTTGTGACGAATGCAGATAAATCAATAAATTAGCTCTTCCCCCTACCGTTTCATTGCTTATTTCAACATCTTGAGGCATGGCTGGCAACACGAGCAGTCAACATCGGAAAGTCTGTCTCCGGAGAAAGTGGACGAGAACAGTTTTGCCTAGCTCCAGATGCGACTGCTAATACAGACGAAGCTTTTCATTTAATAACCACAGAGGAGCTTTTCTTGGCATCGCGTTCTCCGCTGAAACTTTGGAACGATTAAAATCGTATTCATTTTTTCGTCTACTGCAAGGAGAATTGGTTCACCGTGTCGCGCCAGAAAACTTTCTCGTCAAAATCTGATTTTTGCATTTATAAATCTACTATTCTTCCGTGTATTGAATACTGCTGCCATATCTAGTCTGGTGCTCCTGCTAATCATCTCGAGGTTCTTGACAAAATCCAAAGAAGACTCTGTAATGTAATCGATCTTATGACCAGGCATCTCGACTTCATCAGTTTCTCTACGTCGTGACGTGGCTTTCCTCTATCTTTTCTACAAATATTTTCATGACAACTGTTCTGGTGAGCTTTACTCCCTGGTGCCCCGACTACATCAATTTAAGCGTTATACTCGATTGGCAACTAGGTCTCACTGTTTTACTATTAAACTTACTAGATACAACTGCCAATTCTACTATAACCGTTTATTTTCTCTCATTTTCCACCTGTGGAGGTCCCTTCATCTTATATACTTCCCTTATAACAATAATCTTCAAAAATTAAAGTGCAACACCAATCGCCATCTTCTGCCTTTTTGAACACCGTTCCTTTTTTAATCATTTCCTCAATCCTCCCCATTCTCAGTATTCTCATTCTCTTTCACTTTCACATCGTAAGAATTTTTTCGTCTACTGCAAGGAAAGTTGTCATTATGTCACGCTAGAAAATTTTCTCGTCAAAATCCTTCTTGTCCATTTATAAATCTACTATCCTTCCGTGTATTGAATACCGCTGCCATATCCGATCTGATACTCCTGCTCTAAATCTCGAGATTCTTGACAAAATTCAAAGAAGTGTCTGTAATGTAACCGATCTTGAGACCAGGCATATCGACTTCAGTCATTTTCTCAACGTCGTGACGTGGCTTTCCTCTGTGTTTTTTTTTTTCTACAAATATTTTCATTGCAACTACTGTGATGAGCTTTTTCCCCTTTGCCCTGACTACATGAATTTAAGCATGCTACTAGATTGGCAGCTAGGTCCCATCTGTTTCCTGTTGAACTAGCTCATTGCAACTGCCACTTCTACTCTAACAGTTTTTTTTTTGCACTTACTAACAGTAGAACTTCTTTCCAATTTCTTGTTTCCTGATAATTACAATCTTCAAAATTTTAAATGCAACGTCAGTCGCCATCTTCTGTCTTTTTTTGAACCTGGTTCCTTTTTGTTCTTTCCTCAATCGTCGCCATTCTCAGTTTTCTCATTCTCTTTCACTTTCCTCCATGTAATTCCCTGAGTTCTAGTGGCATTACGTCTTGTACATTTATAAATATACCATTCATCCGCGTATTGAATATTGTTGCCATATCTGTTTTAGGTACTTCTGCTCTTAATTTCGCGATTCTTCACAAAATTCAAAGTGTTCGTAATGTAATCGGCCCTGACCAGGCATCTCGACTTCAGTCACTTTCCCACCAACGTGACGTGTCTTCTCTCTGTTTTTTTTCTACAAATATTTTCATGGTAACTGCTCTGATGACGTTTTTTTTTCTCTACTGCTTTGAATACATGAATTTAAGCGTTTTACTAGATTGGTAACTAGTTTACTGCTGAATCAGCTAGATGCAATCGCCACTTTTACTATAAACATTGCTTTTCGCGCACTTCCCACCTGTGGAACTTCCTTCCTCTTACTTGCTTCTCTTATAACTACAATCTTCAAAAATTTAAAATCAACATCAGGCCTCAACTTTTGTCTTCTTGAACGCTACTGCTTTTTGTCCTTTTCTTAATCCTCCCCGTTCTCAGTCTTCTCATTATTTTTCATTTTTATTCCCTGTGAACCTCTGCTTTCTACTGGTATTACCATCTTGCCTGAGGTGAACACATAAAAGAAAAGAACATCTCTAACCGGAATTAATTAATATTTGGATTGTTGTCTCTTGACTACGAATGCTTTTTTTTCTTTTTACATACTCATTCTATTTTTCTCTCCGGTCAATTTGGATGCCACTTCAAAAGTCGAATCCGCTGGTTATAAAACAGAATCACCTGGGATCGAAATAAAAAAATCTTTACTCTCTCCTCTTGGTGGGTGTTCCAATCGTGGTGTAATATTAACATAGAAACCACTGATTTAGTTTAAAATAGAAGCATTTGAAATATTTTAATCTCCAGAAACTGTTTAGACTGATTTTTTTATTAATATTTAGAGAGACATCGAAAAAAGATCAGTTAATATTCCTTCAATTCTTCCATTTTCGGAATGTATCCGTTATTCTCATTAATTCAAGACCGTTCCAAGCCTGTCATTATAGGTGATGAGTCCTCTTCATTACTAGATTCATATAGACTATTGATGTAGCTAATATTCTTACAGAATAATTTGAAATATTTTCGGTCCTGACCTGGCATCTCGGCTTCAATCACTTTCCCACCACAGTAACGAAGCTTCTCTGACACTTTTCTATAAATATTTCCTCTACTGAGCATCCCTCTTTGGTACCTCGACTTTACGAATTTAAGGACGATACCAGAAAGACAGTTAAGTCTCATCATTTTACTGTTGAAATGACTAGATGTAACCGTAAGTTCTATGTTAACAGTTTCTTCTCTCGCACTTGGCGCTTGTATAATTGTTTCCCGGACTCCAACCACCTTTGATCTTCTGAAATTTAAATGCGATACCAATCGTTATCTTGTGATTTCTTAAATCCTGTTCTTTTACTATTCCATTTATTTAACAATGATTTTCTTTTTTTTTTATCATATCATTTCAAAGTGAGTAACCCCGTGCGTCTTTATGAACTTGCTTGAGGGGAAACGATTAAAAAACAAAGAACTTTTCGGTGTATCTTAAAACACGTGTTTACAGTATTAAATCATTTAAATCATTTGATACTAGTCGGATTACCCGTGCCTTGCTGCGTGTCAAATATTTTTTTGTAAGAATATGATGCTTTATTCTAAATCATTGTTATAAATTGTTGAGAAAAATAATGCATTTCAATATTACTCAGTGACCTTGACGATGTGACCTCCATCTTCTGGTTTTCTCCTTCTATATTTTGGATAGAAGTCATTCCCTTGTTCAAATTTAAATTTAATTTAAATGAAAGGGGAAAAAAATTCAGTGGTGGCGTTGTGCCCCCCCACCTCGAGGACTCCTTTTTATCAAAAATGAAATATACTTATTAAATTCCCTAGAAGTAATTCCCTTGTTTCATTTTAAATTTAATTTAAATCAAAGGTAAAAAAATAATTGGGAGATGGGTTGTGCTGCCCCCCCACTCCGGGATCCCCTTTGCTCAAAATGAAATATACTTATTGAAGTACCCTGGGTGGTGTACTTTCAGAATATATATATATAGTTATGAGAGGAGTTCGATAACAAACAGACAAAGGTTACAACTTATATGTAGATGATAACAATCTGTTGGCAATATAAATTACTATCAAATGTAACTAAACAAAACAGATCAGCCACTAGAAGTTTTCCAGAAGTCTCACTGACGGAAAGGCTCTCCTTGGAGGGAGAGACTCTTATTGGAAGCATAAAAATCAATTAGACTCTTTGTGTCAACATAATAAAATCGTTCGAAGATTCGAAGAACGCGTTCAAGTGTTCAATGTGTTCGTGATAAAAAAAAAGAAGAAAGATAAAAGAATTCGTTCGGAAAGGCTCAGAGGAAATTCATCGATAAGACAAAACTTGTGTTCGATCGATGATAAATTAGATGACAGCCAAATGACAAAAAACAATAAATAAGTAAACAAAAGTAGAAATTATCTACCCGAAGTGGTCGTGCAAAACTCATCAAAAGACTCCATGTTCTTCTGTGTGCTGTATCCCTTCAGGACGTTAATGATCATTGCTTACCACAAAATTTCCTTTTCTTTGTTGCTCTTAAAAAAGTTTGACATCTTAAACATATTTCACCAACCTCTGCGCAATCTCTCCAGGTAAGTTAGTTATTTTCCCCAGTCGCTCTTGCTTTCATTCTGTCTTGGGAATATCAAATTTTCCAAGTACGCTTTCCTCATTATGTGCCCTAGATCAGTGCTTCTCAATGTATCTGATATGGCGGACTGACATTTTTCTCAATGTTTCACGTACTTGTATCATTTCGTTGGTAATATTAATTCATACCGGAAACGATATACGTAACGAATATAATAAAAGTTGACTATTTTTTTATTTCTTATCTTTCATTTATTTTGTTAAAAAAATAATTCAATATCAAAACATATAAAAAACACGTAATAACAAATAAGAAGTTGATTGGCACAAAAAACAATATATATATATATATATATATATATATATATATATATATATATATATATATATAGCCTTAATCTTTACTAGTGTAAAGATGAGCTTGCTCCTTCTTTGGCAGTTTATCCAGTTGTTGTTCAATTGAGGACAGTGCCACGCGCAAAGGAGAATGAATATTCATTATTATTTCTGTACTTAGCCTTAATAACTTATTAAATTAGCTTCTTTTGATCATAAACATTCACGTGCAACATTAATAAACGTTTTGTTTGCTCAATTCTGGGAATTTGACTAAACCTTTCTAATAATGTGGCACGCTCAAATCACCGTGCTGATAAAAAATATGGTGTCATTTTGTTTACACTGCGCAGATCAGTACGAAACTTTCAGTAATTGCGTAGGTCAGTGTTGCCAACATTGTGTGAAAATTCTGTGTGAATTGATTGGACGGTTTTTGAAATATTAGAAAAAAGTTATCTCGATAATAATTTGGCACGCAGTATTTGTGGAAATGGGAGAAGAGTTTTTAAAGCAATTTCACTAAGCTCAGGATATTCTGCTTTCACCTTGATCCAAAATGAAGCAAGGGAATTTGTAGTTTCGATACTCCTCTTCAATCCTTCGTCAGCAGCCAGCTCCATCAATTTTGACACTTAAGTCATCTTGGAGTAAAAGGATTTCGGATTCATCCATTCCCTTACCTTGGATCTTCTGTTAGGAAGTAAAACTGAAACAGGTCTGCTAGATTCGTCAAGTGTTCACAGATGATATTTCGTAGAGATGCTATATCAAGGTGTTTGCCTGTATCGTTAATGATTGTTGCTAATTGATGAAACATATCATAAGGATCTCATGATACTCGAATCTTCTAGCTTTCGTTTCTGTCCGTCCATCTTGTTTGTCATTGTAAAACACGAAGACAACCTTCCCTGCATGGAGGTGTTGAGATCATTAAAGATGGCAAAGGTATCAGCCAAATAAGCCAGTTTGGCTAGCCAATCAACATTTGTGAACAATTGAGATCAATTTAGTTTTTTTTTCTGAAGAAACTCGAAAAACTCGTTTCGTAGCTCAAAAACTCTTGATAGGACTTTGCCCCTTGATAACCAATGTACATCGGCGTGCAATAAGAGCTGTTTTCGCTCAGCCCCCATAATATCACATAATGCAGTGAATTGTCTCGAATTTAAAGCATTTGCATTTACATGGTTCACACTTTTTACAATTTCGCTGAGTACACTTTTTAGTTCTGTGGATATTTTTTTGGTTGCAAGACTTTCGGTGAAGTAAGCATTGCATCGACTTGCATTCTGAGCATGAATCTGGGTAATCAATCCCGAATGCCGACCTGTCATTGCGGCATCGCCATCAGAACACACACCTACACAAAACTTGAAATCCAATCCACATTTGTTAACGATGTAGTCGCTCAGAGTTTTGAACACTTCAGACCTTAGTTGTTTTTTGTTGATAGTGAAGCAGAGAGAAGAAAAAAAACTCCGTCTTCAAATCAGCTTCATGTTCAAAACGCACATGCACCATCAGAATTGCTTGATTAGCTAAGTCTGTAGGTTCATCAAACTGTAAAGTAAAATGCTTTGCTAATTTAATTTGTTCTATGAGCTGGTCTTCCATATATTGAGCCATATCGTGAATTCGTGGAGCTATAGTGTCATTTGAAAGGGGTGTCTGAGCCACTTTCTTTGCCGATGGCTCGCCCAGCACTTCCATACAAACATCTTTAATACCAGACTATCACTAGCGTCTCAGCGATTGTGTATGGCTTTTTTTTAGCCTTGGCAACTCGAAGTGCTACGTTATAAGAAGTCCGCAAGGCGTAAGTATTTATGTTCGCCACTTCAAAGGTCTGTTTCTGACGGCCTTTTAAATCAATACGATTTTTTTCAAAGAACTCATTTGGCTTTGAATTCATGCCTTCATGTTTAGTATTTAAATGTCTCTTGAGGTTTGATGGCTTCATTGACACGCTAGCCAACATTTCTACACAAATTTCGCACTGTGGTTTTCGTGTTCCCCCATCATCTGTGGCTACAAAACTGAATTGAATGCATGAGAAGTCATATTTTCGAGTAAACCTTGTACGAATTTTTCAATACTTCGGTTTCAGTTACATCGCCGTCATCTGTTTTAAAATTAATTGTGGTTTCGGCAACCGGATGTTTTGGTTTAATAAATTTGACCATTGGACTTCTCTTCACCGTCCGTAACTTAGGGATAGAAATAATTAATATAAATCTCATAACGCCAGGAATACACTTAATATATTAAGATGCAAGTCGAAAAAATGCAGTGATAAATCTTTTATTGAAAAATATGTGTGAGAGAACGTTAATTAATAGTGTTAAAGTATGCTAAATATGTAAAACTTGTGTTAGCTAAACCAATATGCCCACACGTACTCACCTCCCTGATTCAAGTAATACACTGTCTGTGACTGGCCGCAGTAAAAATAAACAAGACACTAAGGCACGTACCGACACTGAAAGAAACGTGTTTTGAACAGGAATAAAACACATTTGATCTCATGCTCTTTTTTGCAGTTTATAATTAATAATATCTTATACCAAATTAAATAATATATTTCAGATTGCACCAAATATTTTCAGTTTCAGTAAAGGTTGTACCGACCGTACCAAAAACCTTCATTTGAAAGCAAAAATACCAAGTTGTATCGTTTGGGTGGCATCTACCAATTCTTCAAATGATTCCTTAGCATGGCCTGGACACTGGCCGCGTACTGGTAGTTGATAATTCGCGTACTGTCACCGGTCCGCGGACCACCACTTTGATCACATTATCATGGAAAGACGAAAAGAAAACACCATATTGATACATATTTAAATCCGATCTATGCTTTCGGCTTACATAAGCCATTATCAAAGCCATTATCAATTTCAAAGCAACGAACAAAATAAGCTATGAAATCTCCACAAATATTCTTAAATGACTATAATTTATAACAGAAGCCTTTGGTTTATAACAACGGCTTCCCATACTTAATACATGTCGTTTTCACTCTCGCATGGTCATGTGTGACGTCACGATCTGCGACGCGATTTTCGCTTCCGTGTCACGTATACACGAGTTTGTCGTTGCTTTGAATTTTTTCATGCAGCAAAGGCGGGCTATCATTGTTGTTTCGTTCGTGTTTTGTTTGATATATTGAAATTGTTATCTTTGATAATAGCTTACGTAAGCCGAAAGATTAGATTGGATTAAAACATGTATCAATATGGTGCTTTCCTTTCGTCTTTCAATGATAATGTGATTAAGCTTATCAGACAATATGAAAGGAAATTCCTTAAAATAAATAGACAAAACTTGTCTATATTATTTAATGAAAGATTAATATTATATATATATATATATATATATATATATATATATATATATATATATATAGTTAGTTCATTTTTTATTTATTTATATTCAGGTGGTTTGGTTTTTCATGCACTTTTCAAAGAGATTGCATACCCAGCATCGACGATTATATATACGTATGTAAATATAAAAGCGCAAATTGAGGTCAACACACAGAGGCAAGAAACTGTTTCACGCTTAAAGGCCTGAAGATTACATTTAAGCATGAAACAGATAGTCTTTGAGCGATGTTGACCCTAATGTGCATTTACGTGTATATATATATATATATATATATATATATATATATATATATATATTAGCCTTCCGAACATAAAATCAGAGTTCGAATTTCACGGTTGAGTTGTAAAGAGGTGAATCGTTGGTGATGGAGGCAATCTGTTTGGAAAGTGCACGAAAATCCAAGTTAGCTGAATAGGCGAAATTTTTCAGTAGATGTAAATGCCAACACAAAGTCCCAAGGCATCGTGATCGAGTGTTTGATCGTACTGGACGCGTTCAAATTTAAATCACATTATGAGCATTCTGCCAGAAACTGTAACGAGAATCCTCTCCCCATTGTTGCAGTAGAACCCACAGTTGGGTTCTGTGGGCGTTAAACAAACGCAAATGTACAAGCATCTGCAACAGGGTATTTTAAGCACTCGAAAGACAGTTATGTTTTGACAATGAGAAGACAGATACATTATATATATATATATATATATATATATATATATATATATATATATATATATATATATATATAACACAACTGACAACTTTCAGGTGTTTATTACAAAGACAGCCTTATTGTAACTGCGATAAAATCTGCACATATATATGTGTATGTGTATATATATATATATATATATATATATATATATATATATATATATTTTAAGGAAAATTAATGACAAACTGAAAACATTTTCTTTTTGTGTGAACAGGTTCCTCCTTAGTACTTCATCGTACTAAAGTGATGTTTTGTACGTTACTATAATATATATATATATATATATATATATATATATATATATATATATATATATATATATATATATATATATTTCTAAAAACTAATTAAATAACTCACTTCGAGACAGAGGGACTTTTCTTCTGGAAGGGATTTATCAGGCATTCAATAATAATAATAATAATAATAATAGTTATAATAATCAATCATCAAACTATAAAATAATTATCTATGTGTATTTATTTATAAATGTCCTGTCTCATCTGTAGGAGGAAGGGAGGTAAATCACGTAAGTTAGTAAATTTATGATTACTTCCCTTAGTCGTTTTACGAATCAAAGCAGATAAAATATTTACCTGTATTTAGATAAAATTTGTTCCCAGGCAAAATGGACAGTTTAATTAATCAGTTCCGTTACTCCTACGTTAATTAGATTTCAGTCCTATTTGTTCACGCCTTTAATGCGAGGCTCTTAGATATATTGGTCTATTAAATGATCGTCTTACTTCAAACTGGTCTTGAAATAAACCTTATCGTTGTAGCCGTTTTTGTCATTCTGTTGCTAATCTTTTTCCTCCGAGGGATATTGCCATTTCACTGTTATATTAAATTTATAAAATATTTAACATGAAAAGATATTGATCAAAAAGCGATATATAACATACATTAATCAATGATCCATAGGTACCATTTCATTTATTTACACTTAACAATTACTCTCTAATAAATATATAAGCGGTTTTCCCGCAGATTATGCATCAGTTACTATTTATTATACGTGAATATATGAATTATAGCACCCTATATTCAACACACTTTTGTCCTCAAAATTTGTAATTGAATATATAAGAAAAAATTTAGTATTAATACTGTAGTTTGTAATTACATGTTCTCATATTATTTAGATACATTTTAGTTTTGTATTGGTATCCAAGATTCAACAGAAATTTGATCTGTAAATGTAGAGTTAAATTTAAATATTTCCCTGTGTTTTACATTGTTTTGTGCATTTAAGAACATTTTGTCCTGTGAGGATCATAAAAGAGAAAAATTCCCTTGATGAAATTAGAAGGAGAGTGAGAACAAAGGCGGTGATTTCGCTTATCTCAGGATCAGATATTGGCACAGAGGGAGGATATTAGACAAAGATATTCACAGGTATCGCAAGGAATGCTGTGAAGCAATAAGAGCATAAGTCAGGAGACGCGGGCCTCAGAGGCGATCTAATATGACAAAAGAAGAGGGTAAGAAGAGGAGACAGGCCTACGAGAGAAACACACACATACACACAAACAGAGGGAGAATGCAAAGAAGACAAAATCAAGCAGAGGAAGACTCTAATGCAAAAAGAGATGCTATGAGAGAATGTGTAGCTGAAATGATTCAAAATGAAATTGTGGGAATGGGGAAGAATCTAACGCAAAAAAGAGAAAAAAATATGCCAATGGAAGAACATCAGAAACAAGAATCTGAAGATCCACGCGATAGAATGTGGAAGGAGAATACTGGTGCCATGCGAAACACAAGAAATACACCAAACATAGTTCATAGAGTAAATACAGGTTGCGATGGATAAATTGTCGTCTAAAATACGCAAAAATAAAAATGACGCGGGCGTCTCAAGTAAATGCAAGCTGCGATGGATAAATTGTCGCCTAATCTGCGCAAAAATAAAAATGACGCTGGCATCTCAAGATATACTTACTAAAATTACACAAAAAATATCGTGAAATACTAAGGGATAAATCTATTCAATAAAATCGACATTGTCTTCAACCCCGGCCTCCAGACGACTTCAGAATCTCCTGCAACTTTTCTGGATAGTCGCGCTGTTTAAGTTGGTAAATGCTGCCACAGTCCTTGCCTTCAGTTCATCTTTGGTGTTACAAGGAGTTTTGTTTGTACCTCGCTCAACTGCGCCCCAAGCATAATAATCAAGGGGAGTGCAGTCTGGGGAGTTAGGTGACCAGATGAGAGGGGTCATGTGATGCAAAAACTGTCTGACAACAATGACTGTGTTCTCCTATTTTTGTGGCATAGTGCAGAGTCCTGTCGCCAGGCATAGAGTCTTCCAGTAGCCACTCTCTTGACGCAGGGCAGCACTACCTCCTCAAAGCACCTGTACCTATAAAAAAAATAAGAGTATTCCAGACCTATATCTAACAAAAATAAGTGCAGTTCAGATCTATACCTATGAAAAATAAGAGCAGTTCACTCCTGTATTTATCAAAAATAATAACAGTCAAGACATGTACCTATAAAAATTAAGAGCAGTCCAGATCAATATCTAACAAAGATAAGAGACCTCCAGATCTATATCTATCAAAAATAAAAGCAGTCAAGATCTGTACCTATAAAAATAAGAGTAGTCCAGATCTATATCTAACAAAGATAAGAAACCTCCAGATCTATATCAATCAAAAATAAAAGCAGTCAAGATCTGTACCTATAAAAAATACGAGTAGTCCAGATCTATATCTAACAAAAATAAAAGCAGTCCAGATATGTACCTCTCAAAAATAAGAGCAGTCTTGGTCAGTAAAAATAACAGCAGTCCATATCTTGACCCAAATCTGAATCTATAAAAAATATCAGCAGTCTGGATTTGCACCTAAAATTGAACTGCAATGCAGATCTTTACCTAGCGAAAATAACAACAGTCCAGATCTGAGTCTATAAAAAATATCAACAGTCTGGATTTGCACCTAAAACTGAACATCTGTCCAGATCTTTACCCAGCGAAAATAACAACAGTCCAGATTTGAACCTATAAAAAATATCAGCAGTCCAGATTTATACCTAGCAAAAGTTTAGTAGTCCAGGTCTATAGCTTGGAAACATAATAACAGCCCATGTCTGTATTTAACAAGAATAATATGATTCCGGATCTGTACCTTTAAGGAATAAACGTTTTTTGCTCATGTGGTTGTAGATATGGAAAATAAGGAGGACCACACCTTGCTGTACTGATTTTTTTAAGTCCCTTCTCTTGCTGTTTTCTTCTTATCGAGAGCCATACCTCTCCAGTGTTACACACAGATCCCTGCCTGGTGGGGGATAATATTTCAAGGTCGTTAAGTGTGCATGGATTTTCAAGATTGGGGCAAACTAGAAGATGTTCCACGGTTTGTGGTTGCCCGCATTTATAGTTGGGATTAATATCGGTGGCAAATCCCCATTTCTGAAAGTTCGCTCTACAACGACCAGCAGTTGTTCGGAGGCGACAGGACCAGACATCACTGGAGCCAGAGGAGATGGATTCTATAGGGCAGAGAGAGAGAGAGAGAGAGAGAGTTCTACGTTGTTATGGTGTGTGCACCACAGGGATTTTGTTCAGTCGTTTGACGGAGTGTAAAATGTTGGTTCACAAGCGTGGAGGGTCAATTTCCCGCTTCAACTTCTCGAGTTGGGAGTAGACTGTCCTTCTTATATGCGGGCGGGCAATGTCACTAAGCAATGTCACTATTTAACAACAACTAAATGTTAACTTTAAATTTAATTTCTTGAAGATATGACACAGAAACAGGAATGCATGGCTAAGTATGGAGATGGAAAAAGTTAGCAAGAATAATTGTAATTTTTATCAAAGCAAGGTTTATTTAATTTGTCCTTTGGTCAGAATGCTTCATTCATCATTTTGATTGTAAGCCACTATAAGGAGTTACTCACGAGGCTTGTATTGGGTAAAACTTCGTAAAATAAAAACGTAATTATGCAAATTCTTTGTATTCGTGGGAAAATTTCTTTTATATAGAAGTAATTCAACATATGTGTTTTTATCTTAATTATTCTCTGAATTGCACATTAGACTGGAAAGAAAATTTCGGTAATGTAAATGGAGGGTGGGTATTTGGGGCAACATTTGAGTGTAAAGACAATTTGGGTACTTGAGGCAACATTTGAGTACAAAGATAATTTGGGTACTTTAAGCAACATTTGAGTGCAGAGATAATTCGGGTACTTTAGGCAACATTTGAGTGCAGAGATAATTCGGGTACTTTAGGCAACATTTGAGTGCAGAGATAATTCGGGTACTTTAGGCAACATTTGAGTGCAGAGATAATTCGGGTACTTTAAGCAACATTCGAGTGCAGAGATAATTTGGGTACTTTAAGCAACATTTGAGTGCAGAGATAATTCGGATACATTAGGCAACATTTGAGTGCAGAGATAATTTGGGTACTTTAGGCAACATTTGAGTGCAGAGATAATTTGGGTACTTTAGGCAACATTTGAGTGCAGAGATAATTCGGGTACTTTAAGCAACATTTGATTGCAGAGATAATTTGGGTACTATAGGCAACATTTGAGTGCAGAGATAAATCGGGTACTTTAGGCAACATTTGAGTGCAGAGATAATTCGGGTACTTTAGGCAACATTTGAGTGCAGAGATAATTCGGGTACTTTAAGCAACATTCGAGTGCAGAGATAATTTGGGTACTTTAAGCAACATTTGAGTGCAGAGATAATTCGGGTACATTAGGCAACATTTGAGTGCAGAGATAATTTGGGTACTTTAAGCAACATTCGAGTGCAGAGATAATTTGGGTACTTTAGGCAACATTCGAGTGCAGAGATAATTCGGGTACTTTAAGCAACATTCGAGTGCAGAGATAATTTGTGTACTTTAAGCAACATTTGAGTGCAGAGATAATTCGTGTACTTTAGGCAACATTTGAGTGCAAAGATAATTTGGGTACTTTAAGCAACATTCGAGTGCAAAGATAATTCGGGTACTTTAGGCAACATTTGAGTGCAGAGATAATTCGGGTACTTTAGGCAAAATTTGAGTGCAAAGATAATGTGAGTGCTAAAAGAGTTTGCGTATTTTGGTCATCGTTTGACTGCAAATATACTTTGGGAACTTTGGCCAACAATTGACTGCATACATAGTTTACGTTTCTGGCAGAGATTTTATTGCAATTATATTTTGTGGACTTTGGGGAACATTTTACTGCAAAGATAGTTTGATTGCATTGCGCAAATTTGACTGCAAATCTAGTTTGGGTACATAGGGCAACATTTTACTGCAAAGATAGTTTGGGTACATTTGGCCACATTTGCCTGCAAAGTTAGTGTGTCTACGTTAGGAAACATTTGACTACAAAGATACACAGAACTGCAATTTTAGATATGCGTAAAGCTCCCAATATGTCGGCCAATCCTCAATGGCATCACAACATTTGCATATATAAAGATAATAAAAAATATTCAACTTTTTTCAGTAAGTGATCAATCATTTCGTGTCAATTTTCCATTATTCCTAAAATAGAAATTCTTCAATAACCTGACTTATATTTAAACAGTGTAAGTACGTCAATAAAAAAAAGAAAAAAAAAGATTTATTGTCACTTTATTTGATCTCCTAAATTTGGTTACAACCTTTCTCTCTTTGCAAGATAATTCCGGGTACATTTTCAATATTTAATTAATTCTAAGACACAAAGAACTATTCCTAAGTAGAATGAAAGTGTAGGTGTAGGGGAATCCAGCATAGAAGAAAAATTGTATTACAGTCAATAAAATGACAGCCTGTTTCTTTCTACATTTGGTTATTACCGTTGAAATTTTATATAAGACACAATGAAGGTGTTTTAAGAAAAGAAAGAAAAACTTTATTTATATTCGGATTATTATCCTTACTTTTGTTGTTGTTATAAGAAAGTTTCGGCCGTTGTGCCCTCCGGCCTTCCTTAAGTGTATATGACCAGTATAACCTACAGAGAATTCTGAACGGAATCTTTTACACCGTTTTCATTTCATTCCCATTGTCTAGGAATATCTCGTCTAGTTCGTACTCCTCAGTTATTGATCGCCCGTTCCCATTGAGTTCAAATACACACTGCCCGACCAAGAGATTGAACTCACTATGACAGAAAATTTAACAATCATAAGAATTTCGGAGGGGGCAATAGCCAAAACGCCGTGATAACAACAACAAAGATGAGGATAATCTTCTCATCCCAGAAATTCAGACAGAATGATCAACAATATTTCGGCAGTATATCTGTCTTCTTCAAGTTATGTTTAAAAATAGTATACAAGTATAAAAATATAAAACAACTACAAAATAAACGGTTGTAATGGTAATCAACACGACAAAACCAAGAAACTGCAGCTTGCGTGAATGCCATGCAACTGAAACATGAGTAATATGATGGTGATCGTGCTCTTCTTGAAATTTTCCCATAGTTGATTAGTTTCATTTACTATATGAGCTACTTCCGTATTATTAGTAATACAATGACTTTCTATTTTACATCAACTTTTTATTAATTCCGGATTATTATTATTATTATTATTATTATTATTATTATTATTATGACTAGGGATTTTTTTTTTTTTACTTTTCCTCGGTTGTTTTTGTTGTTGTTATTATTATTATTATTATTATTATTATTAATTTTTTCTTTGTAGAAACATTTCAGAACTTATTTTTCAAATCAGGAAAGAAGGAAGGAAGCTTATATCTATTTTTGCTTTTACCAACTACCTAATTTTTACGTATTAATTATATTGATAATTGTTTATTATTTACAGATGGAATAAAAACATATTCCATATATTTGTTTGAATACTTTCGACGATTTCTTGCAGTTATATTCGGTGGTAACACACAACCCCAAAAATTAAACAATATATCACAAAGGAGGATATCAAAACAGATTCTTTTAAAATGGTTTCCTGATTAAACATTTTCTTCTTAAATCATAATTCAAATCTTTAATAAATTTCTGAAAAAAAAAAAAACGAACTTATTTGCCATTATTTTCAATTCACTGAAATTGAAACATTACTGCATATAATATATATATATATATATATATATATATATATATATATATATATATATATATATATATATATATATATATAATATTAGTGGAAAATATACATACATATGAAAAATATATCTAAAAATTCTATACATGTATATTTTCAGAAAAAAATTTTCCAAGAGGAAGGATCGAGGTAGAACTCAATGTCTAGGACAGAGTAAGGATATAATAAAAGTTTAAACACTAATATTCCATGGTCATAATTTATTCCATTTGGAATCGTAAATACGATCCAAATCATCAGACCTACAAATTCAAAATTTTGAATTTGTAGGTCTGATGATTTGGATCATTTACGATTCAATGGAATAAATTATGACCATGGAATATTAGTGTTTAAGCCTTTTATTATATATATATATATATATATATATATATATATATATATTATAAAAATTTAAAAAAATATGATTCCATCACCATAATTTAGCCTCTCCGTATGTATTGAGCACTATTTTTTTTTCTAAATAAAAACAAAAGAACTTCGGATTATTAACCTAACGTTCTCTTTCCTATTTTTTATATATATATATATATATATATATATATATATATATATATATATATAATGAGCTGTGATACAGCTGTGGATGACAATATATATGCTCCTGAAAAATTTATTTCAGTTGAGCTCTCTGGGGAGGAAGTGTGGGTTTTTTAAACAGTGATTATAACGGCTAATAATGCAAGACTCTTCGGTAAATCGAATTGAGTTCTCTAAGTCACTTTGTGCTTATCTAAAAATAAATACGCTTAATTTCACTTTCATCACTCCAGTGTGCAAAAAAATAAGTTACTCCAAAATTCGCTTGAGGATGAAATGGAACTAATGTCTTTAATTTAATTACAAAATGAAATTCGAAGCTTTTAGCTTCTATTTTTGAAACATGGTTATTACTCTGTAGCGAAAAAACATATTTTAAATCAATTAATTTATAATATTAATGCTCTGTAAATTTACATTCAGCACTATTTTGTAAAAAATAAAAATATCCGTAAGAACACGATTATATATATATATATATATATATATATATATATATATATATATATATATATATATATATATATATATATATATATATTGGCTGAGTGAAAAGTAACGCCCATTTTTATGCTTACATTTTATTTATTAGATTTTAACAAGAAATGGATAAGAAAGGAAATCTTTTAAGGTTTTTATTTAAGATTCAGTATGGGTATCAGATTTCGCTACCAGCTTCTCGAGCAGCCCAAGAATCGAGTCAACTGATTTCACAAGGAATTCATGCAGCATAGAAGACATAAATTCTTGTATTCGTTCTTCAAATACTTCCAAAATCTTGGTTTGGTATATTAGACTTGTTCATTGAACTAACCCAAAGAAAAAGTCTAGAATAATTTCTGAACATTTTAGTTGTCTGGCACACACAAACAGATAAGTCCATACATATATACATATAGATACACTATAGTTGAAAAGTTTGAGGGAAGCCTTGTTAATTTTTTGATATTGCCCAAAAAGTAGTACTAAATAAGAGAAAATTATTATACATGGTTAAAAAAAATGTGGGAAATGATTCTTTATTAGAAATTTTATCATGACAAATAGAAAAAAAAATATTTTCTGATAAAAAAATTTTGATCTCGTCAAAATATCCTCCTTTACCCTTAATTACTGCAGCGCAATTTTTTAGCATTCGTTGTAAAAGTTTCTCAAAGTATAAGTTTGACAATTGATTCCATTCTTTTTCTAATAACTCTAAAATACCTTTTTTCAATTTTTTTCACAATTCTGTCAAGTTCATCTCATGCTAATTCTGGGGATGGCTTTTATGTTTATACGTTCTTTTTATAGATACAAATATTTAAGTAAATGCTCTGTTTATAATAAACAGTAGTATTAACATTTACCGGCCTGAATGTCCGAGAAATTTTCATAGAAAATATGCGTCCTCCGACATAAATCGAACCTATATCCTATACGGAACCGTCATATAGCCTGACGTGCCTTAACCGATTGGGCCACAGAGGAACTTTTCGGTAAGCAAAGTCGATTTTAATATTTTTAAACACAATTCCCCATGATTTTCTCTCATTCACCCATATCTGCTCAATGTGTATCCAAATGTAAACAAATGACATCATACATTATGAAATGGACAAAGTCCGACAATTATTTAAGATATATTTTTATGTTTACACGTTCTTTTTATAGATATAAATATTTAAGTAGATGCTCTGTTTATAATAAGCAGAACATTTACCGGAGGACGCATATTTTCTATGAAAATTTTTCGGATTTCAGGCCGGTAAATGTTGTTAATACTGTTTATTATAAACAGAGTATTTACTTAAATATTTGTATCTATAAAAAGAATGTATAAACAACATAAATAATGTCTTAAATAATTGTCGGACTTTGTTTATTTCATAATGTATGACTCACACACACACACACACAATATGTATATATATATATATATATATATATATATATATATATATATATATATATATATATATATATATATGCCTGTGTATGTGTATATTATATAGACATAATATATACTATGAAATGGACTAAATCCGACAATTATTTTAATATATTTTCTGTTTATACATTATTTTTTTATAGATACTGAATCTCATAGAAAATATGTGTCCTCTGACAGAAATCGAAGCTGTATCTTACACGGAACCGTCATAGAGCCTGACGTGTTATACCATCTAGCTACAGAGGAAGCGTCTGGTTAGCAAGGTTACATTATTGTTTTTAAACTAAAAATTGTCCATGATTTCTCTCGAACGCTCAGATCTGCTCGAACCGTAGCTTAATGTAAACAAATGACCTTGTAACGAATATATAGCTGAATTAAAATTTTTTGATTATCTGGAAAAAAGATAATTTATTTCAGTCATCTAAAGGGTTCACTTAGTTTTCCGCATATATACTATATATGCATATACATTATGTATATATATAGAGAGCGAGTGTTAGATACATAGACACATAAATAGTTTGTATATTGGTATTGGTTAATAGACATCTGTTAATAAACTTAATATTGGAACCGATCTTAGATATGATCTAAAACAGATCTAATTTTAACTAAGTTGAGATGATCTTCCTCACACAGTCACTATCACCCTCAATATATTTAAAATAAAACATTCAAATTCTTATCTATCTCTCAAGGCTGAATACACGTTGGCTATACGTTATATGCAGCAATAAAAGATCCGGTTCAAGATATTGAAACATTCCTTGTAGGATTCAGATCTTCTGAACCAGAATTTTGTTTTTATCATGGAATACTCTGTCTATTTGAATGTTGACAGGAGGTCATAAAAAACTGGGACATCGATTGATAAATGAATAATGATTCTAGGAATTGAGCTTAATGAATATTTTGACAAAAGAATTTGGCCATTTATCTATCGCCGTAAATGAATTTATCTGAAAAATAAAATAATGCTTGAAGCAAATTTTCTATAAATATTAGCCAACGAGGAATGTAACAAAAAAGGACCAAATTGTAAAATACTACCGTGTTTGAATTAAAAAAAGAAATCGTCGAAAATACTGATGTCATAGACATAATTTTCCTAGAGAAACCAAACATATTGCCTATTTTCATGTATTTAATTTCATCGTTTCATATTATATCTACATTTTCCTGTTTATTCGCGTCTTGCTTCCCTGTAATATCTCAAAAAATAAGTATAAATACCTGGAACTGGTACTCACTGATATAAACAATAGCTTAGAGAAGACATTATACAGGTGTTTATGTTCAGTTATTGTAGCAAGCGTATTGGTAGCACTTCCGGTGACAAATCTAAAAATGGCGTGCCATCAATTTCCGGATGCGCGTTTTTATAGTAAATGTTCGATAGGGACGTTACTTGGTTCATAAAATTACGCCGAAGCGGATTATCCATAATACTGACTTTTTTTTTTCAGATATATCATTTTCGCGTGTTTATTTCCTGAAATATTTTCTCTTCTCCTGCTCGGCTTGCGGCAAATCAAATTTATAAAATAAGACCAAGAAGAATTTGCAAAAATTGATTTCGAGGTCTTATACCTGATGTGTATGAGATAGAAAACGACACGCTCTACTCGGGTCACGAGCCGACAACCAGATCTGATTTAAAGATCTAATTAAAGGCAGATATGCACATACATTTCTTTAATAAGGTTTCTCAAATATTCAAATCGGTAGATGAAAGCAAAAAAAGAATACCGTTCACTAAATAATCTGATTGTCTAACCAAATACGAGAATCCACTAAAATAACGTTTAAATTGCTAAAATCTATCCGATTAACAAATAGAAAATCCATTGAATCATATATATATATATATCATATATATATATATATATATATATATATATATATATATATATATATATATATATATATATATTACAGTTCAAAAGTTTGAAGCAACCCCAGAATTAGCATGTGATGAACTTGGCAGAAGAATTAAAAAAGAATGAAAAAGAGTTTTCAGAATCATTGAAAAAAGAATGGAATCAAATATAAAAATTTGCACGAACGCCAAAAATTTGTGCTGCAGTACTCAAGGCTAAAGGAGGATATTTTAACAAGAGCAAAATTTAATCATAAAATGATTTTTTTCTTTTTATCATAATAAAATTTCTAATAAAAAAAAAAGTGTCTCGCATTTTTAAAGATGTATAATAATTTTCTCTTATTTAAAGTACAAATCAACTACACTTTAGTTCAATTTTAAAAAATAACAGGAGTGTCCTCGAACATTAGTATATATATATATATATATATATATATATATATATATATATATATATATATATATATATATATATATATATATATACACACACTTTTTTTAATTTATTTTACAATTAAAATATATACATATATAGGGTGTTATGTAATAAATTGTATAACCAGTAAGCATATAATCATTTTCTAAGCGTAGCTTACATGTGGCATAAGGCTAATAGAATGGGGTACCCAGTGAGGATCGAACTCACTACACAGTCGTAATCGTTCTAACGAGACAAGCTTGCTAAACATTACACCACCTCGAGGTTCCCATTTAGTGATTTCCCAAGCGCAGTTTAGATGTGGCACAAGGCCGAAAGTAGGCGGGCACCCAGTGAGGATTGAACTCACTAGCTTTCTAAATAATATTTATCTGCATTTCCATCGACTCCAGCCAAAAGAGAATGAATTTGAAAGAAACGTTTGCCGTGATGTTGATTAGCAATAGTTCTTCAGAGGTACGCCATTTTACATCCATCAGAATCAAAGCAAGTAATTTATGCGGAAGGATTCCTGCTTTTGGTGATAACACTTGTTTCTCATTTTTGTTTCCTGATGACATGCAGAATGGAATGACCATCACCTGTAACATTGCAATGCAAGAATGAATGATAGATATATCTGGTTAAATGACTACTGCAAATGATGGCGCGTTCTGTACGTTTCTCAATGTTTCGATCCTTTAACTTTCGTTCTACCTTCTTTGGTTTACTTCTAATTTATAGCGGCGAAATTCTAGCATCTCGTCTGCAGTCGCTCTCTTACAGACCTGCCGTCGCTTCCCTGTCTTTTTTAGAAATATTTTCATGGTAACGGCTACTTTCTCTGGTTCCTAGACACCATGAATTTAAGCTTTCTAATAGGCTGGCATCTCGCTCTCAGCCTTTCACTCTCGAAACTGTTAAATGTAGCCGTCTCTTCTACTCTAACAGCTTCATGTCTCGCACCTCTCACCTGTGGAACTCCCTCCCCTTTTCGTGTTTCTCTGATAGCTATAATCTCCAACTATTCAAATGTAATGTCAATCGACGTCTCAAGATGCCTTGATCTATCCCCTATCCTTCTCTTCATCCTTTCCTCTATCACTCTTCTTTGCTCTCACTCCAACTCTCTGTAACCCCTTGCGTGCTAATGGCTTCCCGTCTTGCATTATTAAAAAAAAAAAAAAAAAAAAACAGATTCGTTTTTAATGCCCACGATACCACGTGGCTTAAAAACTCTATAACTGACCTCGCTGGCATCCAAGCCCCTAATTTTTCAA
Source organism: Acanthosepion pharaonis (assembly GCA_903632075.3). Lineage (NCBI taxonomy): Eukaryota > Metazoa > Mollusca > Cephalopoda > Sepiida > Sepiidae > Acanthosepion > Acanthosepion pharaonis. The sequence continues at coordinate 2,241,173 of CAHIKZ030005375.1, forward strand.
TCACTCAATCCCTCACACAAGTGGTTGATTTTTTTACGCGTTTCCCCAGTAACCCCGACGGTAAGGCTTCCTTTCTCGATCTCGATTCGTGTTTAATGCCCACGATACCACGTGGCTTAAAAACTCTATAACTGACCTCGCTGGCATCCAAGCCCTTAATTTTTCAATCACTCAATCCCTCACACAAGTGGTTGATTTTTTTACGCGTTTCCCCAGTAACCCTGACAGTAAGACTTCTTTTCTCGATCTCTGTTTTACCTCCATCCTCGAATCCTATCGTGTCACGCAGATCTGCTCTCTTGGCAACTCTGATCAAGCCTTAGTGTTTGTTAACATCTCATTCTACTCCTCTCCCAGCAAAGAACCTCCTACTAACAGAATATATTTCTGTTATCAACGCGCAGACTGGGACTCGTCCCGTGATTTCCTTTGCGATGTCCCCTAGAATGTGGTTTTTAATGTTCCCCTTCAGAAATGTGCGTCTGAGGTCTCCTCCTGGGTAAAAGCTGGAACTGAGTCTTTCATCCCTGCAAGAAAATACAAAATTAAATCGCGCTCATCTAGATTCACAGCCACTTGATTAGCTGCTATTTCCCATAGGAGCCACTTCTTCCATCTGTACCGAAGTGGCATGTCTGATCACAACAGACCTTATCTTTGTCTCTGCCCTTAATCAGTGCGTGTCCGCAATGAAGCAAAGCTACTATTTGCTGGAAAGATGAAACAACGTATTGCATCTAACGAGTTTGTTTCCTCAGATTATTGGCAGCTCTGAAAGAGCGTGCTGAACAACAGCATATCTTTAATCCCTCCTCTATTCAATCAATTTGAGATACTGACTTACTCAGGCTGAATGCTTTGCTCGGAAATTCTCATGGAATTCAACGCTTGACTCACCCGGAGTACCCACACCTAGAATTCAGGCTCTGTTGAGTGACATGAACATCGATGGTATTGGACATCGTCTTCAAATTAGACTCCCATGAGGCTAGAATCGGGGACGGGATACCAGCCGTTGTCCTGAAGAAATGTGTTCCTGAACTGACACCAGTCCTCTTCAGACTATATAACTATTGCATCAATGACTCTTGCTTTCCAGCTTCTTGGAAGTTCCTATCTGTTGTCGCTGTCTTTAAGAACTCTGGTGACCCTTTTGACCCATCTAACCACCGTCCGATAAGTCTCTTACCACTCTCCAGTACAAATTCGAAATTCGTGACATAATATGTGAAAGAGAAATTGCATAACGTATGAGAATAGTTACAGTCGTTTTCCAGGAATTAAGTTATATAAAATACTCTTAAAAACAAAGAAAAGTTCGGTGAGTTACTATGTAATGTAAAATGAAAGATTTAAAAGTTAAAGAAGAGACTGAAAAGTAACAGAAGTGTGCCTCTACTCGCGACTGCGTCGAATAGTATGGACAAAAGATGTGAAAAATCAAGAAGTTTTAAGGAAAAAAGACAGCTGAGATTTCTGTGACGCATGAAGATGAAAAAGGAACTGGCAATTTTGACCATTCACATGAAATACTAAACACAGGAAAAACAGAGGAAAAGATCGAGCAACATTATGTTGCTTTTGAAATGAAAAAAAGGATGATTTAAATTCTTCAAAGTCTTATGCTTTTAACTAATATAATTAATAAAAAATAATTTTGAATTTCTAGAGTTTTCATAAAATTGAGTAAGCGGGTAACAGATGCAAAAGAATATTTTTACCACGACTTTCTAAAAATAAAATCGAAATAATTTCAACCATTTGTGAATAGTTTCTGAATTTCCAAATTGTGTCTTTTTGAAATGTTTTATTAGAAAATCTTGATGAAAATATATTTAATGTGTTTCAACTTTACTTAACTTTATGAAAAATTGAGAAATTCAACGTGATAATTTTTAGTGACTATATTAGTTAAAAGCAGAAAACTTTGAAGAATTTGAGTCACAGAATTTCTTTTGCAAAAAGACCCCGTTTAACCTAAAATCTGTTCTAAAAATAAAAAAAAACGCAATAACATTAAGGTTATTTAATTAGAGAAGCTTTTAATTACTTTTATCAATAATATATATAATAGACAATATTGTCTGAAGGGGAAAAAAATCGACAAAACTGCATTTCTACAAAATTTATTTTCATTTTTTACAATATTAAGTTGAATAATTTATAAAGAATTTTAAATCTTTTAAATATCATTTTCAATGTGACGATTTATAGTAAATATTGTTAAGTAAAACTATATTTGATAATCCTATATTTTAAAGCTTATTACAATCTAAAGACCCCGAATGTTTTTAAAGAATTTCGATTTTTTATATGTGTGATTACATGCAGAATTTCAGAAGAATGGATTTACAAACCGATAAATCTATCATTAGTTAAATGTTTGCATACAATATTTTATGCTACAAGTAATATTTGTTTCAAATCAGAACTTTAAATTTGCTAATTTTCATCAAAGTTTCAGAAATATGTATTTTATATATGCAATATCTTTAAAACGAAGAATAATTTTCTGTTTACAAATGTGTCAAAAATGACCGTTTTGATCGATTTTACTAAAGACAAATCTATTCTGTTCAATGTAATTTCTGTCTGAAATATCCCACAGAGGAATTTGCTTACTGGAAATAGTAAAGTTCCAAATAAAAATTATTTATGATAACATACGTTGGAGCAGACAGATCTAACATAACAAGATTTTTTTGACTAACATCCAGGGGCAGTGCTATCACTGTCTGGGCAGCTTAAGGCCACAATCAGATGAAGAGCCGAAGTATGTCCAGGAGTTTTTCACTGGTGGTTTCAATGAGGAAATTAACCAGCGTTAAAGAGCAGCTCTGTTCTTCATCGATGACCCAAGTGGAACTGGCAAGACATTGATGATCAACCTAATTCTGGTTAAAATGCGCCAAATGAAATATATTGATCTAGCAGTGGCGTCAAGTGGAATATCTGCAACCCTGCTAAGGGGTGACCACACAGCTCATTCGTGATTCAAATCCCCTTTGGTCTTATCCAAGAAAGAGAAGCCAACCTGAAATATCAGTCGTGGTTCTATAAAAGGCAAACTTCTCAGTGATTGTAAGTTGAACATCTGGGATGAGTCGACAATGAGCCATAAAGATTCCTTCAAGGCTATTGACACGGCACTTCAGGATATTAGACACAACATGGCTCATGTGAGGTGCAACAGTCATGCTTGTGGGAGACTTCAAACAAACCTTTCCAGTGATTACAAAAAGAAACAAAAGCTGACCAGGTAAACGCCAGTATAAAGTTTTCCTACCTGTGGAATAGTGTGAAAAAGCTGAGACTCACCACAAAAACGAGAGTGCATCTCAGTGGTGCTGAGGAAGCTGGTACTTTTTCTAAGCAACTATTGGATGATGGCAATAGCACTTTGGTTGGTGAGCAGTTTGGTCGGGTCAGTTTGCCTTTTGGACATATTGTATCTCATTTAAAGGAAATACTGACTAGGGTTTTTTCCTAACCTGAAGACAACAACTGGTTGAGAGCCCGTGCAATTTTAGCTTCACATAATGCGGCAGTTGATGATTTTAAATTAAACATCTGGAGCTGATTTCAGGTGCAATAATAAACGCAGATGGAGCTGTAAATTATCCACTTGAGCTTTTGAATAGCCTAACACCAGAAGCCCCCCTCCCCACCTCACAATTTGCACCTTAAGATTGGAGCATCATTGAGGATGCTAAGAAATCTAGTTCCATTGCAGCTTTGCAATGTCACACGATTTACTATTAAGAAGATGATGCCAACAGTCTTGGAGTCAATAATTTTGACTGGAAAAGCAAGCGGTAATGCTGTATTTATTCTTAAAATTCCATTTATTCCTTCGGATATGTCTTTCCAGTTCAAACGGCTGGTTTTTCCGGTTGAAACTGAGATTTTCAATGAGCATTAATAAAGCTCAGGGCCAGTGCTTGGAAGTGATAGGCTTTAACCTTGCAGAAACGGTTTACACCCATGACCATCTTGATGTGGGACGTTAAATCTATGTATAAATCTATTTGCATGTATTTTGTGAAACTAAATGTCAGTCTATTTGTACACCTATGTTAAAATGGGAGGGGGCACCGTGGAGCAATTGATAGCGACACGGATGGAGAGTCGGAGAGCCGAGTTCGAATTTCAATCAAATCCATTACATTCACTAATTAGGAAATGTATGAATCCTCTTCTTTCCCCCACAGCTATTGGCAAATAGCTGGACAGACGCGGTTCTATAGCCTTGTATGGCAACTGATCTATCGCAGAATGAAATGGCAACCTACTGCGAAAATAAATCTGCCTCGTCAGTCATGTATCGAAAGATACATGAGCGGTTGAGCGTGTATCACGCATAGCATATAACTGACTGTAACTCTTTTCTAACACTAGCTACCCTAAGGTCTGTGAACGCACAAAAGTCATTTTCAGGGCTACTTTGAATTGTTACTTTTGGATAACAGATTTGCCTGTTATGAGGTATGATTTACGATTTTGGTATTTATAACTTATTGGTATTACTTCCAAAAATCCTAGGGACGGCGGTTGGGTATTCTTTGTGAAGGCACAAAAGCCATTTCAGTGATACTTACTTTTAATTGTTATTTTCAAAAAATCGAAGAAAGGATATGAGAACGAGAACTGGGGATAACACCCGCTTACCCTGGAATTACCGGGTACGTCAGCTACTTACACATAAAATTAAAAAAAAAACAGCTTAGTTTAACTTTTGCACCACAGATATATAGAGAGCATGATTATTGGATTACGCCGATCATATAATTGGGAAGGGTTCTCTTTTTCTTGGGGGAGTGAGTGTCATCAGAAATCGAAATCCTAGCTAATTACCTGGTACTGGCCCCCGATCTCTGCCGCATCTCATTCACACCGCATTTAGATAACTGCTACATTTGTCAAAAGACCAACTGAAATATGATTATTGCCCGAGAGACGTACTGGCTACCCAGGTGTCTATATCTAATGTTTGTACATGGAAAATGGCCAAAGAATTCGGCAACGGATTTTAAAATATTGACAAATTTAAATCTTCCCGTTGGATCGCTAAGCTACCAGCTTAAGATGAAGAAGTGGAGGTGTCATGAAAGCTAGATGTTTGACGTGAAGTGAATAACAGTGAAGTAGAAACGATGGCGATTTAACTAGCGGAAATAAGTAACTGAAAGGTCTCTCCTTAGATTTTGTTCTCAATATAAACCAACATTAGAGTTATTTCCTTACATCCTAATTTTTCTCCTATAAAATCATATCTGTAAGGAGTTGTATGTCTACGGGTGTTTAAAAAAAATTGACGCTAAATAAAAATACTATAATGAACTATTAATGTAAGAAATTTAAATAAAGGTTTTAAAAAAATTAAAATAAACATTAAGATAAATAAATAAAAAAAACATTAAAATAAAATTAAATAAAAAATAATAAGTAAATGACATTAATATACAGAGCTGTTCGATAAAAGTGACTCACCTGATTTGTTTTAATAAATGTTCTCTTCTTCGATGAAACGAAAGTTGAGCTAAATTCAAAGGATAAGCGATCTAAAATCTGAAGAAGTACAGGCTCTCGAGAAAGCAGTTGAGTAACATGCTTCATAAGTTTTATATGGTCAGGAGATTGGGGCGGCCATGTCATAACACTCACCTGCTTCTCATCAAAATATTCCTTCATCAATTTTGATTTGCGACAGGGAGCATTATCCTGCATAAAAATGAGCTTGGTGGGGTCGATTTGCACCCTTTCAGCAGAAGGGAGCAGACAAGACTTTAAAATTCTCTTGTTCTGCTCGCTCCTGAGGGTCTTTTCAATAGATTTTAAAAAACCAGTTCCATGAAAAGTAAAGCACCCCCAGAAAATTATACTGAACGGATGCTTGACAGTACTTACTTCTAAATTCAAAGATCTTTCAAAGCTTCTTCGGATTTTAGATCGCTTATCCTTTGAATTTAGCTCAGCTTTCATTTCATCAAAGAAGAGGACATTTAGTAAAAAATATCAGGTGAGTCACTTTTATCGAACAGCACTGTAACGTAAAATTACGTTAAATCACGTTTAAGTAACGTTAAATCATGTTAAAATAACATTAAAATAAATGTTAAAATAACCTTTTGATGTTAAAATAAACTTTTAATGCTTGAGCATTAAAAGGAACTCTGGAATGTTCCACTACCACCAATTATTAATTCACCCCAAAATAAAAAAAAGAATTTACATTTACTAAAATTCACCTCAAATTCACCCAGAGCGAAAAACTTCCTTTGTAATCACCTCAAATGTGGGTGACTCAGCTATTTATGAGCGTGGGATCTGTAAAAACTAGAAACAGATTTTTTTTTTTTTTTTGTAGAAAAATTCTTGCAAGCACCTTATTATCGGCACTTAGGAAAACGTGAATAACTCCTGATGTTTGGTAATTTTTCATTCTGAGGGATGGAGATTTTGCGAGGTAAGCTAAAAAAAATTTGATTTAAAATTTATAATTTCAGAAGTGTGCCAAAGGTTTTATAAAAAATCAAACAAACGAACGTTGATTTAAAATTTATAATTTCTTGGGGTGAATATTAACGTTAAGTAACTCTACGTTATTTGGGGTGAATTAACAGAAAATAACCCCAAACTTTCCGTAATAAATATGTTCGCTCCAGTAAATTTCAATCACTGAATTCGTATTTTTCTATACACTTTGTCACCGGAACTATTTTTGTGTGAATGCACTGACTGAAAATATACAATTGTTCTGTTCTAATTTGAAGTTATCTTTTTCTTCTTTATATCCATTGTTTTAAGCAGGAAGAAACGCGATCAAGAACGAAGACGGGACACAGCTTAAGAACGGTTCTCATCCAATCATATTGGAGCGGCGTTATATCTGGTTTAAATGTGCTTTGGACAGTGGAACCTCGGTTCAACGAATTTAATTCGTTCCTGAAAGCCGTTCGTAAACTGAAATATTCGTAAACCGAAACTATTTTTCCAACAGGAATTAATGTAGAGAAAAAACTCACAGTACAATAAAATTGGAAAAAAAAAGCACGCCACAACACACGAATATATACAACATGGCGGTCGACTCAGAAATGATTCTGTTCGGGTTAACTTGGTTCGGCAATGTTGTTCGAGAACCGAAATTTTGTTCGATAACCGAGTCATTTCCATCTTGAATTTCCTGTTCGAAAACCCATTTGCTTGACAAGCGAGACGTTCAAGAACCGAGGTTGCACTGTAGTTAAAATATACTGAAAACCTACTAGTACCTAATGACTAGGCATTATTTTTAAACTGATACAGAAAATTTGAGCCCCATGGTAAGATCGAACCCAAGAATAATGAGACTGGACTGCCGATCGTAGCTCTACGATAAGCGCATGTTTATACCTTTTAAATATGGAAATATGTCTTTTATGATCTGCATATCTATCCAGGGATATGGACAACAGTATTCACAAAATGGCATTCAGCCAGATTTGATCTCCGTCCTGATTTGAGTGAAGGCGATCTTGTGAATCGCGTCTTCACCTCTTTGTATCCACACCGCATCTTGTAATCGTTCACCCTGGTTTCTGAAGCCAACGTTCTCTTAAGAATATTGCATTATTAAGGCTCTTTCTACCGACGTCCGCTGACCCCTACTGACCCACAGGCGGAGATCGCCGATCGCTTTTCTGTCCATTGCTCCCTGGGAAAGGGTCGCTACGATGCGTTTGAATGAAATTACCGGATCTTCACCAATGAAGTATGGCCTATTCAAGGTTCTATTATTCGACCTGTCTTCTTAACGTTGACCGCTCGATTAAAAGGGGAAGTAATTATGACGGAGTATTTCTACTCAACTCATGATAAGATAATTCAATATATAGAATAAAGGAAATGTTGGATGTAGAAATATGCAATTAAGGGTAATTTGCTAGTTTGATTATTCAAATAGGGGACGAAAAGAACACTAGATAGCAACTGTAGTCGAATTGAATTACCTCTTGTCCTGCGCACTCTCTCTCTCTCTCTCTCTCTCTCTCTCTCTCTCTCTATATATATATATATATATATATATATATATATATATATACACTGCTGTCTTAATGGTAAGTTTAATTGGGTCGATAAGGCCAAATTGGCAGTTGATCATGAAAATGACGTACAGTCTGTTGTTAACTGAGACAAGAAATTGACTGTATATTTTAACTCCTCGAGAACAAAAATGCTCTCTTATATTCTTCTAAGAAAATCATTTTTAACTTTCCTCGACATGACTAATTCTAGTCGCCATTAGACAGACACATATTCCGATGACATAAAGTGAAAAGATTGTATTAAATCAGTTGTAGGTTTGCTGCTAGGAAATTTAGTTCACAGTTCCCTGCTGACTGGTCAACCTTTCTTACCATTCATTTGAATATGGCTCTCACTTATTGGTATTTAAAAATTCTTGATAAATTCCAAAGCAGAACCTGCCATGTTATCTGTCCTGACCTATTATCTCAGATTCCTTTAATTTCTATCTGTAGAAACGTAGCATCCCTGTAATAGACAACTCATGCATCTACATCTCTACATCTACAATAGCCAGATCAGGCTGAAAATGGATATTGGTCTTCCCAGTCCTCACTTGCCAACCTCAATAGAATTTCAAAACCTCTACTTCGATTGAAAGTTCTCTGACGAAATCACATTCATTGTTTCCTCTAGGTCTAACCTTTATCACTAGTACCCGCCATACCACTCATATATAAACACCCACATTCTCTCCGTATTTCATCGGTGAGAAGTAGTTCTACACTAACGGCTTCTCCCCACGAACCCCGGCTCTGTGGAACCAACTCCGAAGTGGATGATTCCCCGATTACTACAATCTTAACCTTTTCAAGTGTAAGTGTAAACGTTACTTTCCTCTCTTATCTTAAGGTAACCCTCTACAGTGAGTGGCCCCTGGGCCTTATAAATGGTAAACCATACTGTAAAAAAAGTAATGATTCGAGTCATCCTTGAACTTCAAAAATTTAAATGTAATCTCAATCGTTATTTTCTGTCTTCTTAATGCCTGTTCTTTTATTGTTCTCTCTCCTTAATAATATTTTCTTTTTTATATATTCTTGCACACTCACTAACCATTTATGTTTAAGTCACTTTATAGGCTTACTTGGCGTAAAATTATATATATATATAAAGACATTTTTTTATGTTTATACGTTCTTTTTATAGATACAAATATTTAAATAAATGCTCTGTTTATAATAAACAGTATTAACAAAATTTACCGGCCTGAATGTCCGAGAAATTTTCATAGAAAATATGCGTCCTCTGACAGGAATCGAACCTGTATCCTATACGGAACCGTCTTATAGCCTGACTTTTTTTAAAGATAGCACATATTAATACTTTCTCTACACCCAAGCATTTGCACGTGATAATTAAGATTGTTCATGATGTGGACTTTGATGTTTTGGAAGTGTGTGAAACCTTTATTTCTAGTAATACACCTGGTGCATCTTTTAAGGTTCCGAGGTATAATTATTTTCACGTGGATAGAAATATGTCGTAAAGAAGGGGTGTAGGACTTTATGTGTGATCTGAATACCAAGTGAGAATGATAGATCTTCATAGTGATTTAGTACAACCTGAAATGGTCTTCAATGAAATAACTACTCATGCAGTGAAGATGGCAGTGCGGTTTCTGTATAAGTTTCCTCTTATTTTCTATATTAATTTTGCTGAAATTCACGAAAATTTGCTTTTTTTACTTCAAAGTATAAGCCTTGTCTCTTACTTGGCGATATGAATGTTGCTCATTTAAAGGTTGTGTCCTTTGCTTTGAGATGTTTTTTTTTATTTTGTTAATGAACCATTTGTTTCTACACAAGTGATAAATCAGCCTACTCATATTGCGAAATCGAGTATTACCTTGCTTGATCTCATACTGACAAGTAATTTTGAAAATGTTAAGTTCCATGGTGTTGTTGACACACTAGGTATTTAGAATCGTTGCTTAATTTTTATGGTAGACTATCAGCATGGCCCGGTGTTGCCCATGCTTGATTCAAGAATCGTACGACTCATACGGCAATCGCTATCACTTGACTTAAAACGATTTTTGCCCTTCCTTGCCTTTAAAAGAGTGCCCTTTGCCGTGCTGATGTTGCTACATGCCTTACTTCTTGCCTATCTCACACTGAAAATTTTTTCCAAGCTCTATACTAAACGTTAAATCTGTTACGAAAAAAGAACTAAACAAAATGAACACAAAACGATCAGTTTTCAAAAAGGACTCGTAACTGGAAAAACCGAATGAAAAAAGAATGTTAACAACAAATACTTTTTCTCACCCAACCCAGTTCTGCGGAATCAGAATCAACGTTGAGTTTAAGCAAGCGAATGAGCCAATTGGAGTAAAGTGCCATGCAGATTTAAATTTTTCCCACTTGTGACGAATGCAACTATCGATTTTTTTTTGCATGCTAGCATGTTAGTTAACATTCGTGTCAGTCAGCTGTTGGCTCTCACGCTGGCCAATAGAATCAATAGAATTCCTGCCTATTCGTGGCAGCCAGCTATTGGCTCTCACTCTGGCTAGTAGAAAATGACAGCAAACTACATGACAACTGCCGTAGAAGCATGAAAAAATCGATTATTTCCACTATCGATGGTAGTTGGTAAATGCAAAGTCGGTCTTGGTCTTCCGCTAACTTGGAGCATGTGCATGTAAATTTTGGCGCAAATCCGTCAACAATTGCGGCCGTGCATTCGTTACACACACCCACACACACACACACACCCACACACACACACATACATATCCTGCCTTTTATAGATAGAGATATTGTTGAATCCAGCTGTAATAATATAGCTCATGACAATATTGATCCAAATAGGTTGGATTATACATTTAGAAAAATAATGCCGAGATAAATGATGATATTTGTACTGATGAGATTAATGAAATGCTGAAGTAATCCTTAAGTGAGTGAGTGACAGGTGATAAGGGAGGTTCGGTCATTAAGAAAGAACGCGTGTGGGATAGATGAAATTAGGTCTTTTTACAAAACCTTTTTGAATTCTTTTGTTACTGAACAATTTGCTCTTACACAAACGATAAATGAAATGCACGGAAATTTGCATTTTGTCTCTTCAAAGTATAGGCATTGTCTCGTACTTGTCGATATGAATGTTGTTCATTTAAAGCTTGAGACCTCAGCTTTGAGATGTTTTATTTCTTTTGTTACTGGACCATTTGTTTTTACACAAACGATAAATGGGCCAACTCATAATGCGAAATCGAGTAGTACCTCGATTGATCTCATACTGACAACTAACTTTGAAAACATTACGGTCCATAGTGTTGTTGACATGCCAGGTATTTCGGATCAATGCTTAACTGTTATTCTTTATTCGCTCAAAAAAATCTAAGTTCAAGCCCAAAATTATTAGAAAGAGGATTTTAGAAGTTTTGATGAAGCTCTTTTTGTTAGGGACATGGAATTTGCTTTGTAGGGTAATATTCTAGCGGTTGATGTTAAAGATATTGATAACAAAGTCACTATCTTTGAAAATATTCATAATGAAATTATTGTCGAACATGCAACATGGAGGACATTTAGAGTAACACGTCCAACTTCTTCATGACTGAATGAAGACATTAAAAAAAAAACTAATTAATAATAGGGATAAATATAAAAATAAGTTTAATGTGGACAAAAATCAAGAAACTAGACAAATATATAAAACCCTTCCTAATTCCGTATCCCACTCAATAAAAAAAACAACATTAAGATCTTCAATGACAGAATCAATACTAAATTTAAAGATGCTAGTCAATTTCAACAGGCCTTAAAAAAGCCTCGATATTGCTGAATCCAGCTCTAATAACATGGATCACTTCAATATTGATCCAAATTTGTTGGATTATTGTTGTAACCTAGAGAAGGTTACTGAATAGAATAATCAAACGACGGTTGGTAATGAACGATAATACATAAGACAAGAACAACACATATAAGATTCGCCAGCGGCGCGTAGAAGACGTAGTCAACTGCTAGAAGTGAGTCAAGTGAATTGTACAGGTTATCTACCAACTGCCCCACACGGTCAGATGTGGTACAAGGCCGATTTAATGTGGGACCTGTAGGCTCGTTCCAAAATTCCCAGTAGACCCCATATAAAACGGTGTCGGGTATCTGTTTCCCGAGACGAGACTATACACTTCGAAATACCCTCATCTGGATATCCTCTTTGCACGGAGGCAAAAAGTTTGGCCAGCACAGGTGGAGACGAATCTCCAACTGCAGCATATCTACTAACCGCCCCAAGCGGTCAGATGTGACACAAGGCCGAATTTAATGTCGGGTATCCGAGCCTGTAGGCTCGGCCAGAAATTCTCCGTAGACCTCGTATAGAACAGTGTCGGGTAGCTGTTTCCCGAGACGAGACTCTGCCCTTCGACATAGCCTCGTCTGGGGATCCTCTCCGCCCGGCCATATCTATTATCGACGAAGGGATGATACAACAGCATGAACGTATAATCACATAGTACAAAACATAAACAATCTATGACTTCTTTTAAACATTGACATAATGCAATTACAGTGCTCTTAAACAGCTTAGATGATATATATGCATGTATTAATAAGTAAGAATTTGTTTTTCTTGTTCTGCTTGATTATTCTTAGGTCTTTGACGATGCTATCAACTTATACTCGATTAGCTTAGATTCTGTGATGACTCACTTGAGTGGATTTTCTCGTGCTCTTGTGGCCGATACCAAAAAGTTCTAACTGTTGGAATGAAATGCTAAATGGTGTGTCTCGGGATTTGGTCTTGGACCCGTTTATTTTTACAATGTTGATTTCTGATCTTGGTGTTGTAGAAAGTGGTAGATATCACATGTATGCTGATGATAATCAGTTGTATTATTCATGCAAATCAGAAAAAAAAAATAAAGGAACCATTTTGAACATAAACGGTTATCTTGAAGGAATTATGGATTATTAAAAAAATGTTAAAATTAAACGCTGAGAAAAGTAGATTTATTTTAATTGGATCTCGTTGTAATCTTAGAAAGGTAAAAAGTGATCAGCTGGATCTAATTATTATCGATAAAAGAGTGATTGAAAAGGTGAGTGAAGTGAAAAATCTAGGTATTTCTTTCGATGAGAAACAGACCTGGACCACGGAGGTAAACTTGGTCATTGCTAAGGCATATGGTAAGCTTAAAAAAGCATTACGATTCAAATATTTTTTAAGTGAACCATCTAAACAAAAACTTATCTAAAAAGTGCATCTTCTCTCCATTTAATTATGGTAATGTTCTTATGTAAAATGTAAGTGAACAGTTGCAAAATAGAATAAAAAATTACAAAATAGATGTATTCGTTTCGCTTTCAGTTTATTCAAATATGATATTTAAGTGCCTTTTTAAGAAAAAATAACATTTCAAATCTGAAAAATACGCGACTGCTACATAGCCTCGTTTTAATGTTCAATAGAAAAAACAAGAAAGTGTCCATGTATCTGTTGAACCGTATGAAAACTCGTAGGGAAATACATGGATATTTCACTAGAAATGGATGCCAAATGGATCCACTATTTGCTAAGACTAAACTAAAGAGTATGTCTTTTTTGTCATGATATGTAAGAAATTCAATAAAATTTCAAAGCTATGAATATTAAAATTATTTCTTTGTAGCATTTAAAAATATAACTGGAAATATTTATTGGATATAATTAAATTTGTATTGCTCTTATAAAAAATTATTAAAATATTTTCTGGTCTGGTTGGTATCAGTTCCTTATTGGCTTCAGTCAACACCTTATATATGTGCATGCATATATATTTTATTTTTTTTAGCGGGGTGGACACAAAGTGGATGCCCTGTTCTGTTTTATGCTTTTTCATTCTTTTTTTTTTAGTTAATTTTTATACTACATCTTATTGTCACGGGAGTTGGTCGGAAATGTAATTTATAGTTACTATTTAAATTCTGTACATATACATATATACATACATACATATATACATACATACATACATACATACACACACACACACACACATATATATATATATATATATAAAAAGGCATACACACACATACATACATATATATATATATATATATATATATATATATATATATATATATATATATATATATATAATAAAAACTTAAACACTAATATTCCATGGAATATTGTTTTTATTATATATCTACTCTGTCCTGGACATTGAGTTCTACCTGGATCCTATCCTCTTGGAATTATTTTTTTATACAAATATATATGTGTATGTATGTATGTATATATTTTATATTTTTAGATATATGATTGCATACGTATGTGTATATTTACATCTATCTATCTATCTATCTATCTATCTATCTATCTATCTATCTATCTATCTATCTATAAATCTGATATTAAATAAAAACGGTTTTATTATTATTATGTTGGTGCAAAAATAATGACGTAATAATGTCGTTCTTTGACGTATTGTTTAACGTCAAAAAACAACATTATTACGTCATTATTTTTGCACCAACCTAATATTATTATTATTATTGTTGTTGTTGTTTCGTACGTCTAAAACACACAATATCAAGAATTTCTATTTTACTGATAATGTAATTAATCGCTTTAACTCTCCAGAAAAAGAAGGATCCGTTTAGAAATATCAGGTGCTGTAAGATTGGATATGCGTGTGGGGCAATGTATAATGACACGTAATTGTTAATCGGAGAGCCGGGTTCCAGTTCCTTTTGGTTTCGTTATATTCACTTACCATCAAATACCTATGGGAAAGGTATGGATCCACTTTTTCTCCCCTAGCTATGGGTTAATTAGCAAGACTTATATCACTTAACCATTATTATCTGCAAAAAATCAAATTCTTCACATCTACAAATATTTACTGGCTTTAAAATAACATACCAAAGATTGATCAATCTTAAAATACAAATCAATCAACTCCGTAGAAAAAGAATTTCTCCCATCATATCTCTCTGTATCATGTGAAAATCTTGATATCATTCAGAATCGGATAAATTTCAAGTTTGCAACACTGTGACGATATCTAGTTATTCCTTGTATACCATATAAATGATGAAAATATATATACACACACGCGCACACAGACACAGCCACAGACATACACACACACACACACACACATATATATATATATATATATATATATATATATATATATATATATATATATATATATATATATATATAGCCACTCGTATTCGAGGTTACCCGTCTACTGGGGCGACTAGCCAATGCTTATTGCCAAAAGGTTGCTCAGGCGGATTTGTGTTTATTATATTTATTTATTTACAGATCTCACCTGTGGTTTATACTACAACTATGCTGAGCAGACTTTAGTTACAGTTTCTGGGAAAGAACGCGTTATTTAGCGTAATCAACAATTTGAACAAGGCCATCACAGATATCGATGGCATCCAAGTGTTCCGTCTACCCAATTTCACATACAAGGCTTGGGTCAACCCGTGTCATGGTTTTCAGGCACTTTCCAAAGGTATTACATGAAATTACATGTGTTTAATGGATTTATTTTTCAAAGCAAGATTTTTATTCGCTCAAACGTTATTATATTGGACACTCGTATTTGAAATAGACTTCTCATTTTTATTTTTGAACGGTGCATTACCGTCGGCCTGCGTTCTAGAAACCTTATTAAAGGAAATCTCTTCTCGGCATATCTTGAATAAGGGTTAATAATTTGTATCAATATCTCAGTTACATTCAAAGAAGTCAAGTCAATTATTAACCATTACGCCCCCTTTTTTTAAAATAATTGCTCTAGCCGTTACCATAGTAATTTTAATGTTAATAATGAATATGCTTATAAAACGCGTAAATTTCAGGAATTAGTTATTCAAAAAAAATTCGCTTGAAGATGGAACAGAGCTTGGTACTTTAATTCAATTTAATTCAAATAATTATATTGAAGTTATCGGCTCTTGTTTTGAAACATGAGAGATCTTATGTAGCGATGGAATCATATTTTAAATAAATAAATTATATATATATATATATATATATATATATATATATATATATATATATAGGCTGTATCAAAAATATTTCTGCAAATATTAGGTTCGGATTCCTCACACCAAAGCAAGGACAAAAGTTCAGATGAGTATAGGAGTATTTGCAAGGGTCCGCCAATCAATGATCCGATGGTTGAATGAGTGTACAGTTGCAAGAGGAGGACATCTTGAATAGTTTTTTGAGTTGCTGTGTCGAGGTATACGATGACCTTTTGGATATATGTTGACATGGCATTTTACCATGTTTTGGCGTCAGGAACCAGCCCCCCAAAGTTTGTAGAAATATTTTTGGATTGTATCTTGGATTGTACATCTAACAACATCTTCCGTAAACTTTAAAAATTAACTCAAAAACGAAGAATATATTTATATGGACGTTTGTCCTTGTTTTGTCATGAGGAACCCACCCTCAGATTTTGTAAAAGTATTTTTGATACACCTGTATATATGTACGCATATATTTAGTATTTAAATTGGACCATCCAGAGATGTATATGCAATGTGATTGGATCATCCAGAGAAGGATATGCAATGTGATTGTTCCTGATCTGGCATCTCGTCTACAGTCACTTTCTCACAGACGTGCCGTCGCTTCCTTCTGTCTTTTCTATAAATACTTTCACGGTAACTGCTCGGACGAACTACTTTCACTAATTCCCAAACAGCATGAATTTAAGCGTGCTACAAGATTAGCATCTCTGTCCCAACCTTTCACTGTCGAAACTGGTAAATGAAGCCGTCTCTTCTACTCCAATAACTTCATGTCATCTCACTTCCCGTCGGTGGAACTCCATTCCTCTCACTTGCTTCCGTCATAGCTATAATATTCAATTATTCAAATGCAATGTCAATCGACATCTCCAGATGCCTTGATCTAATTCCCCGTCGTTCTCTTCATACTTTTCTCTATCACACCTCTTTACTCTTGCTCCCTCTCTCTGTAACCCTTTTCGTGCTAGTGGCACTCCCGCTTTGCTTGGGGTGAAATGCTTAAAAAAAATAGGGAAGCAAGATTCCATAAGGCATATATGATTAAAATACAGCGAAAATTCCTTTTGGGTTATTATTTTTATTTCATATTTTTAATATATATGTTCTTTTGGGGGGGGATTTCCGCAAAATAGGAAGCGGAAATTATGAGAAATAGACTTTTCGCTGACTGTACTCTATTCAGAAGTGCATATACATATATATATATATATATATATATATATATATATATATATATATATATATATAAATATTTTTTGTTTAAAAATATGATTCCTTCGCTACATAAGAGTTCTCATGTTTCAAAAACGAGAGCCGAAATCATCCAAATAATTATTAAAATTAAGTTGAATTGAGGTGTTTAGTCTCGTTTCATGAAGGAACTCCGGACTATGCACCCAACGCGTTCTGCATACCTGCGCACTTACACACACACACACACACACACACACACACATATATATATATATATATATATATATATAAAGTAATGATGTACTAATATTTTAGGACTTTCTCCTGTTTTACATCAAAAATTGTTGAATATATTAATGGCCAGCTCTCCCTTCCTTTCTTTGTTACATCCTAATATTTTTCCTGTGTTATCGGTGGATACAATGTTGAAGACAAAAACCATTTGTATGAACTAATAAAATTTTAATAATTTTTAGCAAGTTTTGAAGAACATATACATACATATATATATATATATATATATATATATATATATATATATATATATATATATATATATGTGTGTGTGTGTGTTGTGTTTGCTTCACTGATGACTGACGTGCTTGCATACATATATAGATTTATGTATGTAATTTAATGTGTACAGCTTTGAAAGGGCGTATGTATGGTTTTGTTGGGTGATATTGTAACTGAGTATAGATTGAGATATTTTTATTAAGAATTTCCTTGAATATAAGTTTGGATATATGAATTGATTTGTGCTTGCGCATATGTGGGCGCGCGTGCGCGACTGTCTGCCCAGTGCCAAATACAGTATACTGTTTCAGTATATTGACCGCGTGATCACCAGGAGATGTGCCAACGCCTGTTTCATTTCAACCTGTTGCTCCTTCATCAGATCCCATCCTGACACGTTTAAATCTCTGCTACAATGATTGATAGATCACAATAAATTACGTTATATTAATAACAATAAGTATTATTTTTATCATTATTATTATTATTGATGATGATATTATAATATTTGAATATTCACGCCAGCCAGGAGCGTCTTATGACTGAAGATTCAGTGCATATTATTCTCCGCCTTGTCCGTAGTTCCTCTTTTTACGACTCAAATGGGGAGTTGGTAATTTTTGCACATGATACAACAATGAGTTTTATTTTAATGGCTTATTTTCTTGCACTTCTAACTAGCTGGCCGCTTGGGAATACACGGTGCTGTAAACTATAGTGTGCAGGTGATGTGATTGGTGAAGGATCGGAATTGGAAATAGGAGTGTCGAGTTCCAATTCCAGTTGGGTTCATTATATTCACTAGATACCCCTAGCTATGGGTTAATTAGTAGGACTTGTATTAGTAAATCATTATTATCTCCAAAAATCTTTTGCGATCTAAAAATAATTTCTGGCTTTATCTAAACCCCCAAAATTGATAGGCTGTAAAAAAACAAATCAACCAACCAATCAATCGCTCTCTGTCGGGTTCGATCTTTAACAATTTGAGTACAGCCTCAGTCACAATCTTTTGTCTTCCTGAATCCTGTTCATTTTTTCTTTCGCCACAGTAACCTTTGCGTCATGGTGGCACGATTGCTTTGCATGGGGCAGAAGGATTAAAGAAAATATGGCCAAGTGCTTAGAGTCGGGCAACTGGCAAGAAATCTATGATACAGGGTGCGAAATATACATTATTATTATTATTATTAGTAGTAGTAGTATTTGTAGCATTTCTTTTGATTTCTGGGGTGTACTCATTTCTTTCTGGGTCCCGACTAGAGACCTAAGATCAGAATTGTCAACATGACGTTTTCCACTGATATTTTTTGAGAAAAACAACGACAAAAATTTTGAGCACATACTCATTTTATATACATAAAAAATCCTTCGTAATGTGTGAGTTGTACTTGTGTGTATAATTTTTTGTATTTCTTTAGGGCTTGGGCTACCAGGAATTCCTTCAATGTTTCTATAGGAATCATTTCTGACAGCTCAAACTACAACTGGAATTGTTAATGTCCTCATGTGCCACATTTTTGAGATTGGGATTTCAAAGTCCTCGTATTTTGATATCTTTTTTGAAGATATGCAAAGATGCATTACAATCTACAAGGACTCCGATGTCAATAAAAAAAGCAAATTTTGTTTTTGCAGTCTCTAATCAAGGTGTCAATGCGATTAGCTTTGAACGTTCTGTCTGTGTGTATTGTAAAGTCCCATAAAATTGTTACAGGTTCGATCTCTCTAACCGGATTTAAGAGGTATTCAGGCCCATTTCTTGCAGTATCATTTTCGTAAAAGTTGCGGATTTTTCTATGTAGATATTGTTTCCAACTGCAGGTATTATTATTTTTATTATTATTATTATTATTATTATTATTATTATTATTATTATTATTATTAAGAAGAATATCTTTATCTATATAAATTGTGTGTAATCTTGTTCTTTTTTTGTTTTGTATTTTTGCGAAAATGATTAGTGGGAAATGTCATGAAGCCATTTCTAACCTTAGGTCTCTGGTTTTGGTTTGATTTGGTTTTTGTTTTACGGCATATCAACACCTCAATCACCAACCTAATATTATTATTCTTATTAATATTATTATTGGTATTATTATTATTTCCTTTGATTTCTATTGGATACACATTTTCTCCGGGGTTCCCCTCAGAAATGGTTTCATAACACTTTTCACAAGATCACATATATTTTACATAGATAAAGCTCTTCGTAATGCGTGAACTGTACTTGTGAGTACAATCTTTTGTATTTCTTTAAGGCATAGGCTACCAATAATTCCTTTAGTGAAACCTCTACCAGTCACTCCGAGTGTTCTAACTACAACTGGAATTTTTTATGTCATTATGCGCCACATTTTTTTTAGATTTTCACTTCAAGATTTTGATAGTTTTTTTTTTTATCTTCAAAGATACATTACAATGGGACTGCAGCCATGTCAATAAAAAAAGCACATTTTGTCCTTGCAGTCTCTGATCAAAATGTCTTGGCGATTACCTTTGATTATTCTGTCTGTGTGTATTGTAAAGTCCCATTAAATTGTTACAAGTCCAATCTCCGTAACCAATTACCAATTACTTGCAGTTTCCTTTTCGTAAAAGTTGCAGATTTTCCAATGCAGTTCAAAATGGCACCATGACATTTTCCACTGACCAAAAAAAAAAAAAACATTACATAGACAAAGACCTTCGTAAGGTGTGTGCTCTACTCGTGAGAACAATTGTTTTTATATTTCTTTAAGGCATGGACATCGAGGAATCCTTTCAATTAGTCCATTGGAATCTTTTCCAACCAATCCGAGGCCTTCAACTACAACAGGAATTTTTGATGTTCCCATGTGCTACATTTTTGAGATTTTATTATTATTATTATTATTATTATTATTATTATTATTTGTTTTGCTTTTGAAATTGTGAACGTATTATTTCAGGTCCTTGTTCGTTTACTTGCATTCCTCGAAGATATGATATGCAGTATTTTGCCATAGAATGTATTATTTTGTTATCCCTGTGTTTCAGAGCCAGTCCTAACATGCAGACATTTGCGTGCTGCAATGTGAAAAAAACCCGTAGTTGCAGTTTTCAATAAGGATTGCAGTTGAAATAATCCATGAGAAACTTGTAAGCTACAATCGGTCAATGTCTGATTTTTGTTAGTGCATGCGATGTATTTTGACAAGCTTTCGTAATTTGACATCAGATTTGATCATCGCAGACATCGACCAGTAAATAATATTGAAGCTGCACGATCTTATAGACATGGCTTGTGAGTTTATATTTTTAATTTTGATGTAGAAGTTCAGTTCCGTTTTCAGAGTAGCTCTTACTCTGCTTTCGTAATTTCCTTTTGTAATTTGACAATTAATTACGATGAAAAATAAATTCAACAACTTTTTAAGTACCGATACTTTTACAATTTAAAAGCGTTTATATCGGGGAGACATCACGTGATCTAAAAGCCCGAATCAACGAACACAAAAGCGATTTACGTTTAGGCAACCATTTATTTCATAATACACAGCTATAAACTGCCTATGACTTTGATTATACAAACTCTGCTTTAATTAAAAAAAAAACAACAACAATATAATTCTTTACGGAGAAAGTACTTCGAGAGCCTATTTATAATAATATTACCAATTAGAAATGCACGATAAAAACGTTTGATTACATCACCAAACGTTATTGAATCTAACGCATATTTATCTAAAAAAAACGGTATGTACGTAAAAAAAGGATTAAAGCCACATGCGAAAAAAACAAACCCAAAACAAAGAACATAATATCTACTGGATATACATACACACATACGCACTTACAAATATACATTATCATCTAATTCCCAGAGAGACAAACGGAAACATTTTATACACTTATACTTACATACATATAGCAATATTTACAGTTTTTTCTGATTGACTTGAAACCCGTTAATTTTTTCTTCTTGAATTCGGAATGTCACAAATTATAGTTATGTTGGTTTAAAGAGTCGAATGTACATGAAACGTGATTGACCAATGAAGATCAAACACCACAAAAGTAAAAATACGAAAATTGTTTTCTTCTTTTTTCTCCATATCTCTTTCTCTGATGACGCTTTAATGAAAGTGAAAGATGTTAGATGAATAATCGTTTATATTTGATATACCTTTATCAAATTAATATAGAGACTGAAAGAAATTTCGAATATCGATAAGACGGATTTTCGGTTTAAATGTGGCAACTCTGATTCTTTAACAGGGTTTTTATTGTAATTTTGACTATATATATATATATATATATATATATATATATATATATATATGTGTGTGTGTGTGTGTGTGTGTGTGTGTGTGTGTGATATTTATTAAAATTTATAACAAAAACATTGTATAAACCGCTATATAAATATTAACATATTTAAATCCCTTATAAATATTATTAAGCTCTACTCTATATTGTGTACTTTTCTAAATATAATGTTTTTTAACCTACCTTACACTTGTATCTGTGCTTATATATATATATATATATATATATATATATATATATATATATATATATATATATATATATATATATGTATATAAGCAAATATATGGATATAGATCCGACAGTATTGTATTATACTGATAATGCTATAATTTATGAATATGTCCTGAAGATGGTTTATTAGACCGAAACGTCCGACGTTGACATATTAACATTAAAACAGTATAAATTGTATATAATGATTTTGTTTGTTTTTTTCAGTATATATTTTTCTTCATATAGTGGCCTGATATATATATATATATAAAAGTGAACATTCAACGTTAGAGGCGACAGTCTGTTTCATGCTAAATGCAATCGTTAGGCCATCAGTGGCCTGACGATTGCATTGACTTATGTTCATCTTTATATTTACACACGCTCTGTCTCTGATATTGAGCACATTATCCCATAAATATACCACACCTTAAGACTATATTTCTTCACACACACACACACACAAACACACACACACACACACACACACATATATATATATATATCATAGGAAATATTTAATATATTTTTCTGTACATACGTTATTTTTTATGGATACACATACTAGAGTAAATGCTCTGTACTTTAATTAAACGGTATTATTAACTGTTGGGGAACGCACATTTCTATGAAATTTCTCGAACATTCAGGCCGTTAAATGCAATTAATACTATTTTATTAAAGAACAGAGCATTTACTCAAATAAGCGTATCCATATAAAAATAGCATATATACAGAACACACACACACACACAGATACGCACAGACGCACGGACAGACAATCACACGCATATATATATATATATATATATATATATATAATGCAGGCATAAATTTAGAGGACACCATGCAATTCTTTATAAAACACTGTAAAGTAATGCAATTTTTTGTTTTTTTTAAGTAAAAGATAGTTTTCAGTAACGGCAGTATATTTTCTACTACTTTTCAGTCTTTTTCCATGTTCCTCTTACGATGAAAATTTTCAAATTTGGATTTGTCTATCCACAATACATTTTGCTAATATATGTATAATTTGTATGGCAAACATTATAGTTTGTTTTCAATATTAAACTCTCTGTAGACTTTTTGTCATTACCAAGAGGCCTGGAGATTTGAATTAGGTCAAGGGAACCATAAAAAAATAAAAATATCATACTCTTTTGCAAAGACATGCTATGTTATCTGGTTTGCACATAATTGGAAGAAAATCGACTTTCAGCAAATCAACGATCCAAAACATTCTACTAATTATGTTAAAATTACCTCGATTAAAAAAAGGAACTAAATTTTGGAAATAAAGAATTGGGTGCCTCAATCTCATGACATCCATTGAATTAATACGGGATGAATTTGATAGGAGTTTTCAAAGAGAATACCCAAAGAGTGAGTGTGAGCTTTTTCAACGCTCGAAGAATACTTGGGAAAGTTCTGTCATTGACTTTTATTCTAAAACCGTTGGAAAGAAACAGTAATTAGGGCAGGTGTTGTTTTATTGGCGGAAACAAAATATGACGCTACCGGATATTTTTTTTTTTATAGTAAAGTGCTTATGCATTGTCAGAATAAAGGCAAATACACGGTAGTTACTGAAATTCTGACTTTTACTTTAAAAAAAAATGAAAAAATATATCATTTTAGGGTGTTATTTTAAGAATTGCAGGTTTGCAGCAAATTCAACCGAACTGAATAAGTCTCTCTGGGCCACTAATGTATTTCGAATAGAAAACGTTAAAATTTCTCTTCCTCTATGCCGTGCAACGATAGCCTGGGGGGTAGAATTTCTGACTGATACCAAATCGGTTGGGTTTCGTTCTCGGGTTCTAGCCGCAATACAGAGCTCTGATACAGCGAAACAGTCTTTCTGTGGATGACTATATATATATATATATATATATATATATATATATATATATATATATAAAGAAATATAGTCTTAAGGTGTGCTATATTTATGGAATAAAGTGCTCAATATCAGAGATAGAGGCGTGTGTAAATATAAAAGTGAACATAAGTCAACACTTAGAGGCGACAGTCTGTTTCATGCTATATGCAATCGTCAATTGCATATAGCATGAAACTTATTTATATATATATATATATATATATATATATATATATATATATATGTGTGTGTGTGTGTGTGTGTGTGTGTATGTATAGGTTTTAACAGAAAAATTGTCCAAATCGTGTAACAGCAAAATTGTTAAATTAAATTTTGAACCGATGTTTCTTAGAAATGATTAAATATATCTTACTGGAATTCTCTGAGGATTTTAGAACACTATTGGACTCTACTTATCCAATTTTCTTCTCTATAGATCCTTCTTTTTTTTAAACTTATTTACCGTTCTCTTGATGGTTCCTGAATGAACTTTGAAGATGGAAGCCAGAGTACGAATGTTGATACCATTAATGAAGGCCTGAATGATCTTTTTCCTCTCACCCTTGCTCAGTTGGGAAGACATAGTAGTGCTGACACAAAATGATTTTAACCTGTTCTCTTTCTAGTTAAATAACTCAAAGGGTTTTTCGAATGGTTTTAAGATGGCTAAACGTCTTATCTGAAAACCTGGAAAAGACACTTAATTAGTTTAGTGCTTTTTTTTCTAAAATATTAGACATTTCGTGGGATGGACAATTATCCCACGCTGTTACATGATTTGGTGTTACACTCGATATATATATATATATATATATATATATATATATATATATATATATATATATTGGTGTTATACTATATATATATATATATATATATATATATATATATATATATTGTTACACTCGATATATATATATATATATATATATATATATATATATATATATATATATATATATATATATTATGAATTAATTGATTTAAAATATGTTTTTTTCCGCTACACATTTCTAACCATATTTCAAAAATGGAGGCTAAAGGCCCCGGAATTAATTTTGTAATTAAATTAAAGACATTAGTTCCATTTCATTCTCAAGCGAATTTTGGAGTAACTTTTAAAATTACTGGGTTTTAAAGACACAGATAAACGATACCGGATGATATATCTTACTGTTCTTTCTTTATATAAATATATATATATATATATATATATATATATATATATAGTCCGAATAATGCAAATAGTACGCGCGCACACACACACACACACACACACATATATATATATATATATATATATATATATATATAGTCCGAATAATGTAAATAGTACATATATATATATATATATATATATATATATATATATATATATATATATGTGTATATTTGTGAATGATCCAAAAGTCCTTTAGTATTTATGTTTAAAAAAAAAAAAACAGTGCTCGATATAGAAGTAGAGCTTAAATTATAATTATTTATTTTTGCGATGGAATCATATTTGAAATATATATATATATATATATATATATATATTGGCGGGAGCAGTTAATGAATGCAGCCGTTACTAGTTTGCAACTTATTTACAACTTTGTAAATGCCACCAGTTCCATTTAAACATTCTATCATGGGGAAAATTAATGTTACAAAACTTGTAAGAAAGGACAAGGAGCTATTATTGGTTCGGGACGTTGATAGCTATAACATTGGCGTTTCTCTCCAAGAATCCAAGAAAAAAGGACTTGATATTAATCTCGAAGTTAGAAAAAGTTAATAGCTTTGGAAACAGACAGTAAATATTATGGAAATACTTTTTCATCGATACCAAATGTAAGAATAACATCCATAGACATTGGAAATCTTCAGACAGAATATCAATTTTCCAGCTCAAGACAAATAGGAAGGGATATGAATTTATTCTGACTGAAGATATAAATCTTAAGATAAATAGAAGTAAATTATTATTAAATGAAATGAATACCTCAAGCAACGATCGTATACACAATGAAAAAACGACTTTAAAAGAACTATCATTAGATTTCCATTATTCTCCGAAAAAAATAACTTTGAAGTGTCTAAAGACTTGCAGCACATTTGTGAGTTAACAGAAGACAGGGACTTTTGAAGAGGACTGATAAGAGATACTTACGAAGTTACTGATGATTAGAAATCACACCGATTTTCAGTTTGCCTTCAATTTGATGATGAGAATCGTCATATATAGGATTGTCTCCAATAAACCCGTTATTTTTTCCTGAATAATTTTCTTTTTCAACTAGACGGATCACGACAGTTTTTTCTTTATTGTCATTTATTTACCCCGAATAGTATTGTCAACGTCAAAAAAAAAAAAAAAACCTGTTATAGCTCTTCAGGTAGAGCCGTATGCTCTAATCGGAGGAGAGATGTATCCACCCTAAGAAACTAAAAATTGTTAGTCGAAGCGTCACTACTCTGTAAACAACACCCAAAAGATATAAATTGATTTCAATTAAGTTTTTCTTCCCTAAGTGTGGTCGCCACCAATGCCAAAATATCCATTCTGTTCTGCTATCTAATATATAGCTCTTCTTCTATGTCCTGTGCCTCTTCTAGACGATTGTGTCTCTCCACATTTTCCTATCCTTTGTAGCTTTTAGCAATATTTTCCTTTTACTACCCCCTCTCTGTTTTACCATCTGTTTACACAAGCTCGTTAGGTAAGTTACTCTTTTCTTACGCCTGTCCGTTTTGCCTGCAATATATCCTGTGAGTGTCAACGTTTCGGAGCATTCTTCTCTCATTATGTGTCCTTGAAATGTCAACTGTTTTCTTTCTAATTCTAAATATAACCGTCCTTTCTTTTTTTTTACATCTTATTACTATATAAAACTCTGTGAACTTTGTATCTTGTGTGTTTGCCAGAAGTCATATATAAAACTTAGGGAAAAGAAAGATATAAATGTCATATATAGAGAGTTGAGGAAAGAAAGATGTAAATTTATTATCGTACAGGAAGTAGGGGATAGAGCCAATTTTCTTACGAGAAAGTGTATAAAACACACAAAATCCGGTCCCCAAACAGGATCCCACAGCTTTCATCAAGGTCCATGCCACTCTCGCTTGTGAATTTCTCGAACTCATGCTAAAAGCGACAGCGCTGACAAATTTCAAGGAGACCGCTTCAGACTACTTCAACCCTGTCCACAGTAAGAAACAATCCTCTTTATATCCTCTTTACACGTATTGACTTTTTCACACAAACACACATATAACAACATGTCATTGTTTCTCACATACGCGCACAAAAATAATTTATATTTTTTATTTTATTCCAGTATTTTATTAATCCGAACAAAAAGACATTATTTTCCTTTCCTTGACCGATTGCTTGTGTTATTGTATTAAATTAATGTTTATTTGTTGAAACTACGTGGTTTTTTCTACTGAATTTTATTCTTTCAAGGAGAATCGTTTGATTATTCTAAACAGTCAAATTAGGCGCAGCCCCGCAACAATATTTTATGTAATTTTATCGAATCCCAACACTACGAATTTTTACATTCCAATCTCTTATTGTTCAATTTTTTTCAAACAGACAATTTTTTAATGTTGAAAGCAACTTCAATAACTGCAAATAAATGTATTTTTAAAACATCTCTACTTTCACAAACTCTTTATGAAACTAAATGTAAACAATAAACACAACAAGGTTGACCCAACGGGTCACAGGTGGTCTAATGTTTTTTTTTAAAAACTTCCGCGTTATTAACATGTTAAGCTTATGGTATTCGCAGTATATTCCGCTAGAACCACATTTCTCTTGTCTAAAATTTCTTCTTCCTCTGGGACGAGATGTCCATCATTCACTCTCATATAAGAGGACTGATATGACATAACAGTTCAGCATTCTTTTCTTTTGTTTCTAACGAAATATTCATGTTTCTTAACGTAGCGTTTGGAAAACAACATTCTCCATTTAAACGAGATTTCGGATTTCAGTGTCACATTACCCTCACTTTTTGAAAAAGCGTACCTGATATTTAAATTTTCGTACTTGCTTGATTTGTGATTAAATGTATACCTCTTTATAAATGCGGTTATTGTAAGGGCGTACAAGTTGGCAGCAGGATGTGAATATTATGAGGGTATGTATGATAGACAAAGGTTAACCTGGTCTCGAAGACATTACGAGTGTAGTGATCGAGAAAGCTCCCTCTCAGGAATCGTTTCATCAATGAACGTTTCTAGTACAGAAGTTGCCGAAGTTGAACTTCTTCCTTACCAATGGAATAAGAAGGGGTTGAGGATGAGTCGACTCTGTGTTTTGTTGCCTGCCGAGTTCTAGCTGTTAAGTCCTGGAATATGTAGGGCCAAGGAAATTATACCACCGAAACATCTGTCATAAGAATAGCGGTTGAGTAGCGAGATGCTGGCAATGTTTCGTCTACGGCTAAAAGGTAGTAGGTTGGGAGACACTTATCACCAACACCTGTTAAAGTTATAAAGTTCTCTATAGAATATCTGTCAATACTTATGAGATGAGGTATAGTAATTATTTATAGTATTGACTATTGTCTCCATCTTTGTTTTCATATTCACGACGTTTTGCCCGTTGTACGCTCCGGCCTTCGTCAGGTGATTGGGATCTCGAATCGAGCCCTTTATTTCGTCCACTGGGAGAGATTGTTCTAGTTCCACGTGCCATGCCTGTTCCGGATACCATAGCTATATTGGTAGAGCAGCGATAGGATTGCGACGTTGCGTCTGTGAATTAGGGTCTGTCGGCAGCAAAGCAAACTATCATCCGGAAGACCGCGCAAACACTTTTGAACTCTGTCGATTGTTGAAAGTGAGAACTGAGCATCTCCAGCCAAGATATGGCAGTAATGCATCATTTTGGGTCAGATCTGACTCTTGGTGCCAGCAGTGTGCCGCCAATCCGATCGAGAGCTTACGGTGTCTGAACATTACAAAGACATGGGCATTATACTAAAGAACAAAAAGATCTACACCTGTCTATATTTCTGAAATGTGTTATTGTAATTATTTAGATTATTTACATCTTTGTTGTCATACACACGACGTTTCGGCCGTTCTACGCTCCGGCCTTCTTCAGGTGATTGGGATCTCGAATCGAGCCCTTTATTTAGCCCTCTTGGATAGATTGCTCTAGTTCCACGTGCCATGCCTGTTCCAGTTATTTTAGTTTCAGTTATTTCCCTTTAGTTCAACTTTTCAAGTTATTGGTTCACTTCTGCTGTGGCCAAGTATTGAATTCACAACACGTTGGATCAAGTCACTTGATTTCCAACGCTTTTATCCACTGGGTCACGTGTTCTTGAAGTTCAGTTCGAAATTCTAATCATATGAAAAAGGACGGAGTCTACAATGGCCGAAACGTCGTAAGTATGACAACAAAGATGAGGACAATATTCTGAAAAATGTAAATACTTTATATATTCCCCTGTGGAGTTTACAGTTTTAAAGCGGAAATCAGATAATTATAAATGCATTGAAATGGTGCAAAGAATTTGGTCATTCTTCAAGATATTTTTTAGCGATATAATATGTAAAATACGAAAACTGTGATACTCTATTCTAAATTGCAAAGATTCACTGTGAATTTCCACAATTCGCACGAGTAATATTTTATGTTGTCGCTATATGTGTATTAATGTATGTGGTTTTATTTATCGACCTTATTGTTAGCGAGATTTGTCACCATTTCTACTGAAATAAGACACGATAACTTTTCATTCAACGCGGACCGGTAAAAAATGCATAATTTTATATTAAAGGTATTATCGGATTTCATTTGATTTTCTCGTGATGAGGATGTTTCTCGCGTTCGTCTTTTCAGCTATTAGATTATAAATCATATTTGCCTTTTCAAAAGATCCGTTTTCGCTTTTATAAATATCAATTCAAAAAATTATACTTGTAAATTAATAACTTGAAAATAAAGCTAGCAATAGAGATTGCGTTGAAGCGATAGATATAGAGTTTTAATTTTAAATTCCCTTCAGGACGGAACAGATCATGGCTATCCATGCGTCTCATTGTTGTCTTTTTTTATTATCTGTGTACTAGCAGCATGGCCCGGCGTTGCCCGTGCTTGATTCAAAAATCGCTCGACTCATACAGCAATCGCTATCACTTGACTTAAAATATTTTTGCCCTTCCTTGCCTTTAAATGGGTGCCCTTTGCCGTGCTGATGTTGTTACATGCCTTACTTCTTGCCTATCTCACACGGCGAATTTTTTCTAAGCTCTATACTAAAAAAGAACTAAACAAAATGAACACAAAATTATCAGCTTTTTAAAAAAGGACTCGTAACTGGAAAAACCGAATGAAAAAAGAATGTTAACAACAAATACTTTTTCACACCCAACCCAGTTCTGCGGAATCAGAATCAACGTTGAGTTTAAGCAAGCGAATGAACCAATTGGAGTAAAGTGCCATGCAGATTTAAATTTTTCCCACTTGTGACGAATGCATCTATCGATTTTTTTTTTTTTTGCATGCTAGTTAACATTCGTGTCAGTCAGCTATTGACTCTCACGCTGGATAATAGAATCTTCCTGCCTATTCGTGGCAGCCAGCTATAGGCTATCACTCTGGCCAGTACAAAATGGCCGCAAACTACATGAAAATTGCCGTAGAAGCATGAAAAATCGATTATTTCCACTATCGATGGGAGTAGGGAAATGCAAAGTCGATCTTGGCCTTCTCGCTAACTTGGAGCATGTGCATGTAAATTTTGGTGCAAAACCGTCGAAAATTGCGGCCGTGCATTCGTTACACACACACACACACACACACACACACACACACACACACACACACACACACACACATCCTGTTTTTATAGATAGAGATTGACATGTTTTCTTGAGAGAGATAATCAAGTCGTTTTTAAGTATGTTCTACCCGGTTTCAAATTGTCTTGATACGAGATTGATTACTATCTTAGGAAACCTACTCGAAGAGATAGTTTCATGCCTTCACCAAAGAGAATGTATTTGAAAGTGAGCACGTGTCTTTTTGTGTCGATAAACATTACGCTTCTTCTTTCCTTCTTTTATGTAACGTGTCCCTTCAGGACGTGGGCGTTCATGGCTTTCCCCAATTTCCTATCCTTTGTAGCTCTTGGTAAATTTTGTCCTTTAGGCAGATCATGAGCTGCTTTCCTCTTCTACTTGCTTTTGTGTATCGAATTTTCCAAAGCCTTTTTCCTCATTATAAACCGATTATTATTTGATTTGATTGAGAAATGCTTCTATAAAGAAAACCAGATCCCAGCATTCACCGAAAACTTTTTCCAAAGAAAACCTACAGAATTTTACTAAAAATGTATTGAGAGTTGCCTGAAAAGTGACAAGAAGTCATTGGAAATAATGATAATATATAATTGAATAAAATGCAATTGTAATTTATTTTTTGAAGGTTATATATGATAAACAAAAACACAACGTATAAATGATTCAACCTAATATTTGTGTATTTAGATATAAATGGTTGCTTGAAATAATACTCGGTCCACTACACATTGCCAAATTTGATTAATTGATCAAACATCTGAATATGTTAATATCTTTTTATTTGGGCCAATATTTTTAAAAGCTCCTAGGTAGAGAGGGAAGGCTACAAGAAATGACTAAATAGATACTCTACAAGAAAACGGAATGCATGATTGTCAGCAAAAGGATAAAACCAGAATGCAAATTACGAATCGGGTATATTAAAATCAAAGAATTACAAAAATTTAAATATCTGAAAATTTTTCTAACAGACGAGGAGAAGTGCGACACTGAGATGCGAAGACGCATTGGGATGGCCAAAGAGGGATTCCAAAAGCTAACCAGAGTATACATATACTACGGCTACGTGAAGACCCGAGAGAGCAAGACCGAAGAGTCAAGTCCGGAGTGACAGAGTAAAAGGTTGTAGGTAACCGGAAGAGTGAGGGGTGAGGTAACAGCGTTATAGGAGTCACAGTGAGCGAGCACGTAGACTCAGTAAGAAGTCATACAGCGATACTTCAATACCAACGATTGTATATATATTTTGCTACTAACCCGTATTCCTGGAACTACTAACCTGCTTTACCAGTTTGTATTATTACGTTAATACATTATTTTCATATATTCATCCCTGGTGTTTGTTATTTATTGATACCGGATTTTCAACTCGGAATCCACAACAGTTAGAAACAAAGAAAAGAGTGTTGAACTGTTACGTGATATCTCTCATCCTCCTATACGGGAGTGAATGCTGGATAATCTCCTCAAAGATGATGAAGAGACCTGAAAAATAGAAATGCGGTTCTACAGAAAGATTTTGAGGATACCATGAACCGAACATGTGAACAACGGCGAGGTTTTATTGAAAATGGAGACAAAAAAAGAAACATACTTAACATCAGGAAGAGGCAGTTGAAATTTCTGAGGTACATAATGGGGAAGGAAGGCTTCGATAATCTGATACTCACGGGACAGACTGAGGGAAAGAAGGGCAAAAACAGTGCGTAACATGCTTGATAGGCTTGAGTAAATGTATGGTAGAATAGAGTTTGGAAGAAATTGTCAAAAGACAAAATTTATTAGCATCGACTGAACCAGAAGAAACTTTTTTTCATAACCGAATAAAAGTAATTTATTAAGGACTAGCAGTAGAACCCGGCGTTGCCCGGGGATGTAACATTAAGAGATAGATTATTGTTTAAAGTTGACGGACACGCATGTCTTAATTAGTTTTTATTTGTTTTTTTTGTTTTTTTTTTGACGAATTGGTCAAACTCAAACAAAAACATTGTTTTCAATCGTTATGAGTCTACTGATTGAATAGAATTTTATTATAAACAATTGTCTTGTAAATGTAATTTTTAAAGCATTCTGAATGTAAAAATAAAGAAAAAGGTGTGCAAGACAATAAGAAACACTACCTGCCAAAAAAGGTTTTGTTGAAATCGGTTGAAAAATGTAAGAAATCCGATCCCATATATAAACGAACACACATACACACACACAAAAACAACCTGGGTTTTATAATAAGTATAACTCGATATGAGTTGTCCCCCTTTCATTCTGGCGACATAATCGTGTTTAATCGTGTTTTCAAATTGATTTCGTGCAAAAACAATTGTGTTTTTCCAATTTTTGGCGCTGTCAGAACCACCGCAAGATAATTTTACGCAGTCCTGTGAAGTTTTGTTGAAATCGGTTGAAAAATGTAGGAAATCCGATCCAATATATAAACGTACAGACACACACACACAATCTGCATTTAAACCTTAATTAGTTAATATTTTTTCAAACAAAGCCATTAAAAAGGCAATATGTAAAATAGGATTCAGTTTATTTGCTTTTAATTATTTTAATAAAGAATTTTATAAAGAAATTTATTTTTTAATAGAGTAAACTGACATGTAAAAACTATGTAAAAATTATTTTTAACAAAGTAAATCAAAAAATGCAAAACAAATTGAAAACAGTTTTTTGCTTTTAATTATTTTCAATAAAGTAAATCGTAATCTATCTACATTATTGGAACTATTGTCCTCATCTTTGTCGCCATATTTATTACAACGTTTCGGCCGTTATACGCTCTGGCCTTTTTCAGGTGTTTGGAATGTCGAACTGAACCCTTGAGGACACATGGTACAGTGGATAAAAGCGTTAGTTAGATCCAGTGACAGGACCCAAAGAGTGTGATTTCATTATCCGGTTAAGGTAGTGGAGAACTTGGAGAGGGGAATTAACTGGAGATAACAGGCAACTGACACCCTCTAAACATGACACATGGAACTAGAACAGTCTACCCCAGTGAGCGAAGTAAAGGGTTCAGTTTGACTTTCCAAACACTTGAAGAAGGCCGGAGCGTACAACTATCGAAACGTTGTAATAAATATGGCGACAAAGACGAGGACAATAGTCCGAATAATTTAAATAGTGTACATAATTATCTCATCTCAGAAATATAGAGAGATAGCAAATCGTAATGTAATTTATTTTTAATAAAGTAAATCGAACTTCTAAAATATTTTTATGAAAAAGAATTTATGAGTTATTATTCGGTTATGTTTTCCTGGAACTAAGTTGGCCGGGCGTTGTTGAGTTAGCTGTGGTGAGTTTTCCCCTACAGGTTATTTGTAGGAAAAAAACAAACGTAGTTAATAGAATTTGGGGCATATCGTGATTTTCAGTGCCAGAAGGATGTCTTGGAAAATATTCCTCCTTGGATAAATGATGAATACTGCAATGATTTTTTTTTTTTTAAATGGAAGCATACTCGTAAAAAATGGCGCAATAAAAAACAATTCTGTTTTCACTCGGCGCTGTGCAGTATTATCTTAACTCACGTTTTGTGATAAAAAAAATTCTCGGCCACACTATCTTCCCCAAATCAGATCACATGACACAATATTAGGATATTTTTGAAATACCGAAATTATATTTCCTGCACGCCATCGTACATGCAATATCTTCTGGGGTGAAAACGAAATCAAACAATAAGCACGTTTGTCTTACAGCAATCATTGTATTTGAACTCGGCGTAGGTCTGTGGTTAATGGATTTTATTATCATCTCTTCTATTAACCCATGAGACAGAGAATTTGACTTTGTATTTGTTCCTCAATCAAAAACTAAATCTTGGTTCAATAGAATAATATCATATTTAAATACGAGTTCTTCCAATTTAAATTAAATTTTATCAATTCTCGGCACTTTGAAAAATAGTATTAAAGAGAATATCATTATGGAGAATATCATTATGGAGAATATCATTAAGGAGAATATCGTTAAGGAGAATATCATTATGGAGAATGAGATTAAGGAGAATATCATTAAAGAGAATATCATTAAAGAGAATATCATTATGGAGAATACCATTAAATAGAATAACATTACGGAGAATATCATTAAAGAGAATGTCACTATAAAGAATATCATTAAAGAGAATATAATTATGAAGAATATCATTAAAGAGAATATCATTAAATAGAATAACATTAAGGAGAATATAAGTAAAGAGAATAACATTATGGAGAATATCAGTAAAGAGAATTACATTATGGAGAATATCATTAAAGAGAATATCATTATGGGGAATATCATTAAAGAGAATAAGATAAATGATAATATCATTAAAGAGAATATCATTAAGGAGAATATAATTACGGAGAATATCACTAATGAAATATTAAGGTAAGTAACTCCAATAACTCTCAGAAAAAAAGTGCATAGTATATTTGAAAAGGTCACAAACTTGATAAAAACAAAATTTTATCGTCATAATATTTATGTTATAATTGAGAGGAACGGCCAAAGTATGCTTTGATTGTTTTATAAAACTTTTAACCCTTTCAAACACGTTCGAAATTTTGGTAAAACTCTTGTTTATCTTGCATCAGAGGGGAAGTAAAGTTTAGAATTAGAAATGTTATCGACTTTTTGCAGTAAATAAATAATTAATACGGAAATTCTTGCAAAAATCAAACAATTGTCAGATTTTAATAAATCTTTCTGGACTTAGTCAAAAATAAATGGAATTATTTTAGAAATTTTTAAATAAAATTTTGGTAGAAATATTATTTAATTAATGACATTTTTCGAAATAGGATTTTGTCCCTTTTCATATTTATTTTTATTAAAATCGCAGGATGTAAATCATCACTTCTTTTCTTTTATATACTGTTACTCATTTATCGAAAATCTGTTCTGAATCGAGAAATAAAATAATGCAATCAAACTAACATTTAATTAGGAAAAAGATTTTAATTGCTTTTATAAATAAGATATATAAAGGATAATATCGTTTTAAGAAAATTTTTGATGCGTAATGAAATTTTATAACATTTGTTATCGATTTTTTACATTTTAATTGGAATAATTTTAATATGGTTTTAAGTTTTAAATATTTTTTAATCATTTAAAATTATTTCTCAGTTCGTCCCTTTTATGTGATATTATTAAGTGAAAACTATATTTACTAATCATAAACTGAAAAGCTTAGTAGACATGATCAAACAGCAATATATTAAAAAAATATTTTTTATGTATATTAACGTGCCGATTTTCTATATTCGGTCGATCACATACGACATTATCAGAAAATAAGAACGAT
The DNA here is from genome assembly GCA_903632075.3 of Acanthosepion pharaonis. Lineage (NCBI taxonomy): Eukaryota > Metazoa > Mollusca > Cephalopoda > Sepiida > Sepiidae > Acanthosepion > Acanthosepion pharaonis. Next base: position 2,277,456 of record CAHIKZ030005375.1, read on the forward strand.
AACTATAGTAAATTTACAGCCTAAATTATTCAAAATTCAATACAACATTAGGTGACATCGAATAATTTCTTAATTTTTAAAAATTAATGAGTACTTAAAAATTATATATAAGAAGCTCTCACGTTAAGTTTGGCATTTTTTAATGCCAAACGTCGCCATACAACAATATTAGATAAATATCAATCTATCAGTCCCGTGAACGCCTTACATAATCAGCTACTGTATGGTTAAAAATGGATTTCTACGATATTTTAAAGTAAATAATTGTTTCAGAAAATATATTTTAGTTTTTAAAGATTTTTTTTTAATAAAGAGAATTGCATTGTGATGAAAGGCGACTAAATCAGCTGCTTAAACAAAAGAAGAAAAAAAAACAATTTCCGGTCAATTTAAGTTAGTTTTTGATATGCAGTAAATTATTTTACCCATTGGAGTTAGTAAATTTACTCAATTAGCTTAAGATTAAAGCTAGAATAATCGCTTCAAGAAATATTTGTCTTTTTTAAAAATTCATTTGAAACCTTTGGTATCGGTTTGTTTGTTTTTTTTTTGTTTTTTTGTTTTTTTCTTTTTAGGTACCTATACCCATATTAAGTTACGTATTTGGGAAGCATATGAAAATAATCCAAAACTTACACTAGAAAACCATCCGCCTATATATGTAATAGAAAATGAATTCGGTATGTACACAAAAATAGAAAAAGGGCGTTGGGCAAGAAAGTTTCTTCTTGTCGCCTTATTTCAAACTTTACAGCGAGTTAATCCGAACAGGATTTATTATTGGCGGGAACAGTCTGAACAACATAAAATACGCAGATGACACTGTGTGATGTCAGACACAGAATGATCTAATAAACGCTATATCATTAAAAACAAACAAACAAACAAACGCACGACGTTGGGTGTGATAGAAAGGGTGGAGGAGGATGCAAAGGTGTAAGGAGAGGAAGTGAGGGAGAAGAAAGTGGAGGAAAAGAAAAGCAAGGGTATTATAAATGTATCGGTGGGGGGTTAATTGAAATGTATATACTTTTTCATCCAGCCTCATATGACTTTAAGAAGAATTTTTTGTATGTATGCAATCGTTCATGTCTTTCGATCTCTAATTCAAAAGGTTTATTGGATCTGGAAATGCAATTATTGTTAATTTTTCCTCCTGGCAGAGGTTGCCAATGCTATTGTGGTTGTTTTAAGGCTTCACCGTTTTAAAAAATTTTCAAGTTTACAATCGAATACCTACTGTTCTTTCTTTTAAATTACACACATGGTTAGCTAGTTTCGTAGAGCTCCTAAGACTTACTAACTTGAATGAAAACCTATGATTATATCATCTTTGTTTGAAAGCACCTTCAGTACACCCTATGTACGTTTTATTCTAGCCATTAATATCAACAATATACACACACATTTATGTACACACACAATTTATATATATATATATATATATATATATATATATATATATATATATATATATATATATATATATATATATATATATATATATATATATATATATGTATGTATGTATTTAAGCAGCAATCAGCCTTTTATGTATATTTAATTGAATTCGACAGACAAGGTGCTTTTATTTAGTTTTTTATACAATTTCTCATGCGATCTGATATTTTTTTCTTTTCGGATGATAAATTATATAAAAACTGCCCGAATGTTCTTTTTATGCGAGCACTTTTGGTTGTACATTTAGCCATTTTCAAGTATTAAATATTTTAACTGTTAAATATCAAATAGTTTGTTGTATGTATGTTTTATAATTTATTTTCATTTTTCAAAACACGGTCAAGATATTGTGTCCATGTTCGAAGTTAATATTATTAAGTGTTGATTCTTTTTGTTTTTATTAATAATTTTATTAATAATTTCTTATTTAACTGTTAAAATATTTCATCCTTCAAAATTGCTAAATGTATAGCCGAAAGCGCTCGGATTTAAAGAACATTCGGACACTTTTTATATAATTTATCATCCGAAAAAAAACTAAAGAAAAGCACCTTGTCTGTCGTATCCATTGAAATGTGCATATATATATATATATATATATATATAATAAAAAGGCTCAAACACTAATATTCCATGGTCATAATTTATGCCATTGGAATCGTAAAAAAACTCCCCCGCCCCATCTCTCCCCCCTTTTCTTTTCTTTTCCTCTCCCTTCCTCTTCTTCTGATCTTTAAGATTAGATCGTCTATTGTGTATGTATGTCACCACAAAATGTATCCTTTCCAGTTACATCTTTAATGTATTAGACATCCGACAACATTCATATTTCTCTCACTTAAACCGTCTTTGACTAACCTCTCTAAAACTTCTCTCTGTTAAGTTTTAATCTCCCACCTTCTCTCGTCTGTTACCCCTCTCTTTAGCTCTAACATTCGTCCCACACTCTCATACTTACACTCTCTCTAAATTCTATTTTTTATTTCCGGAGTTGTTTTTTCTGTTTTCTTTTTGAATTTGTAGGTCTGATAATTGAATCGTATTTACGATTCCAATGGAATAAATTATGACCATTGAATATTAGTGTTTAAGCCTTTTTGTTATATCCTTACTCTGTCCTGGACATTGAGTTCTACCTGGATTCTATCCCCTCGGAATTTTTTATTAAAAAAATATACATATATGTGTATGCACCTATGTGTATATATATCTATATATTTTGCATATGTATGTGCATATTTACCACTAATATTATCTATCTATCTATCTATCTATCTATCTATCTATCTATCTATCTATATATATATATATATATATATATATATATATATTTGTGTATTTAGGCAGCAATACTTCTTTCATGCACATTTTTGTAGGTCTGATGAATTGGATCGTACTTACGATTCCAATGGAATAAATTATGACCATGGAATATTAGTGTTTAAGCCATTTTATTATATCCTTACTCTGTCCTAGACATTGAGTTCTACCTGGATTCTTCCTCTTGGAATTTTTTTTATTAAAAAAATATATATGTATGTGTACGCATGTATGTATATATATATTTATATATTTCGCATATGTATGTGTATATTTAGCACTAATATTATATATATATATATATATATATATTGTGTATGTGTGTCTTTGCAAGATTCAATCGATAAATATTTTCTTCTGATCAGCCTTGCGTTTGGGTATCTTAACGTCATGAATTTAAGTGAAGTACCAGATTGATAGTCAGGTCCTGTCATTTTACTGTTCAAAATGCTAGATGTAAATTCTATTTTGATAGTTTCTTTACTTGCCATTCCAGATTCTTGATTCCTTGTCAATAACAAGCTTCAAAGATTTTAAGGCAATGTCAATCGTCATCATCTGTCTTCCTATAAGCTTCTTTTATTTATTTTCCTTTCTCCTGAATAACGCTTTAATAACGTTCTTCTCTCTCGGAAAGGACTTGCGTCTTAGTGGCGTCATTGTCTTGCTGAAGTGAAATATTAAAAAAAAAAACAAAAAAACAAACAAACAAGATCTGCTTTGAATATCTATTTCTTACTTGTGGTAATCTCTAAAAGACGGTGGTAAAATAATTTTGCAGGCTGACCGCTGAGACTATTTCAAATGTATTGACTCTGAAGATGTCTTTGTGTAGCCTCACCACTTTAGGTGTTGCTACGACAGTTTCCGCTGAAAGTAGGTTTTTACGTCACTAATTATAAGCCCTAAATAAAAATGTTTTAAATCCAGTGTTTCCCTACTCTGAAATTGGCAGCCAACCAAAGATGTAGAACTCAGCTTGCTCTGCTTTTAATCCTTAGCCAGAAAAAAAGATTGGGCCATATCATTCCAGGGGCCTTTGTGCGAAAGCGAAATTTGAACCCGACAAACCAATCCCACTTTCTACGTTGGAACCCGCTAATGCTACGCTACTAGCACGTTTACGTTGCAGTAGTAAAGCGTTCAATATTGACTGCATGCGTCACTAGTAATATCCTTAAATTTAGAAAATATATTTACTCTAACTGGACAGACACGATTGCTAAGCTACTCTCGCATACTATTAGCTAGGTTAGTAAGTTCGATTTTCATTGAACGCCGACTATTTTGGACCGGTGTGAAGATAAATTAAGATTGTTAAATACGTCGTTTCAAGCTGGTGAGAAATGATGAGTAAGCAATACTCGGTAAACATTGCTTGGATAGTGACTTCATTTACAGTGCCTTTCATAAACATCTGTTCACCTGTTGTAAAAAGCTTGGTATTATGCTAGTTGCATGGGTGAAATATCAAAGACTGCGATATCAGCCTGGTTGAGATTTGGAACTAAAGTTAATCTTACTTAAAATACTTAGACCATTAAAACTTCTCGTTGGGGATAAATATTCTTTAAAGTAGGTACGTTTAGGCACAAGGCCAAAATATGATGTATCCAGTAACCATCTGATTTGTAATTAATGGGCTGCAAGTCCTGAAAGGACATAATTACACCACGAAGGGGCACCTCGAGGTGGTCTAATGGTTAGCAAGCTTGTCTCGCTAGAACAATTACGACTGAATAGTGAGTTCGATTCTCACTGGGTGCTCCATACTTTCGGCCTTGTGCCACATCCAAGCTACTCCTGGAAAATCGCTACAACACGAAGAGGGGTCCAGCTTAGAGCGGAATAAAATCATAAATGTAGGGGAGCCCAATTCACTATTCATAAATCTAAAATTCAATCTTGTAGATCAATACACCACGAGGAGGCGTCAAGTTTAGATTGCAATGTCCAGGAATAGGGGTCACACGTTAAGGATCGAATTATTTACAAATGACTTAGGAGTCGAAAAAGCTGACCATTGCGACACGAAGAGGCGTCCAGTTTAGATTTCAATGTCCAAGAGTTGGTGGCCACACGAATTCTTCACAAATCACCTACGAATCTAGATAGGTTACAATTGCGACACATAGAGGCGTCCAGTTTAGATCGGAATGTCCAGTAGTAGGAGGTCGCGCGTTAAAGATCGAATTCTTTACAAATGACTTACGAGTTCAGATGGGTGATCATTCCGACACGAAGAGGCGTTCAGTTTAGATTGGAACGTCCAGGAGTAGGAGGTCACACTGTAAGGATCGAAACCTTTACAAATAACTTACGTGTTCAGATACTTGACCATCGCAACACGAAGAGGAGTCCAGTTTAGATTGTAAAGTCCAGGAGGTTAGACGTTAAGGACCGAATTCTTTACGAGTTCAGATAGTTGGCCATTACGACACGAAGAGGCGTCCAGTTTAGATTTTAATGTCCAAGAGTTGGTGGCCACGCGAATTCTTTACAAATCAACTACGAATCCAGATAGCTTACAAATGTCCAGTTTAGATCGGAATGTCCAGTAGTAGGAGGTCGCACGTTTAAGATCGAAAACTTTACAAATGACTTTACGAGTTCAGATAGTTGATCATTCCGATACGAAGAGGCGTCCAGTTTAGACTGGAACAAAACCATTAATATAGGGCAAGTAGTACGGGGTTCCCAGTACGTTTGGGAATTCACTGATCGAGGATTGAAAATGCGACACCGAAATCCGAGGAAGCATTGGTCTTGCAAACGAGCTATTACAAAAATTTAGTGCTGAGGAAGAGAGGAAACAAAGAAAAGGGTGACGGATTGCTATCCGTTCTCTTATATGGCAGAAAAAGCAGAATAATCTCCCCGGATGTGACAGTACAGAAAGATGCCGGGAATTCCATGGACGGAACGAGTAAGATTCGAGGGTGTCTTGAAGGAAGCGGCCTCAAAAAGAACACTTGCTCAAAATCAGTTAGAGACAACCGAAATATCTTGGACATAATGAGGAAGGAGGGCTTGGAAAAGTTAGCCTTCAGAGGGCATATTAATGGAACAGAGATAGGGTAAAGCAGCAAGCCACTTACTTGACTAGCTTGTGTGAGTGGATGGCGAAACATGGAGATAAAAGCTTTAACAAAGGGAGAACAAATGCTTAGAGTCACAAGGGATGAGACGATTTGGAAAACTATAATCGCCCATGTCCTGAAGGGACGCGTCATATAGAAGAACTATAAGATTTAATAAAATTTTGCAAAGCAACAATTTTAGATGTGAATCTGGCAAAAAGTAATGGCAGATTTAACCCCGGCCAATTAACTCCGACAAAAACTGAATTCATTTTACCTTTGTCATTAAAAATAGAATTAAAAGATGGAGAGAAGTGATCGTGTTTTTGACTCTTTAGACCAGCAGTTTTACGCTTCAGCTTTGCTCGACGCTTTTACCCTTTTACTCTTTGATTTTATATTAGTCTAATTTTAAACAGACGTATGTACTTACTTTTTTTGTCATTTTTTCTTACTTATTATCAGGTGATGTACACTTCGGGATATTTTGTGCCGAATGATCTCTATTGTCAAAATTAGTTTATTTTTTTTTTTTAAACAGCAGTAAGTACTAGAAATGACTTGCAGCTTATTTCCACACATACACACGGACGCACCTCTCATATATATATATATATATATATATATATATATATATATATATATATATATATATATATATATATATATATATATATATATATACAATGTACTTCAGGTCACTTTTTTTCTTTTTTTTTTTTTTGGTTGGATTAAACCGCCCCTTTCTAAATTCAGAAAGGAATCAACTCATTTTCATTCGTTTTTGCTGAAGGGTAAGTGAGGTACTCACATAAAGGTCTCATTAGTTATGTTTGTACTGTCAAAGAGTCTGAGCTGTACCTCAAGTTTAAAAAAAAAGGAAAAAAGAATATTAAAAAAAAAAAGCATATCGACCGAAAAGTGATCTTTCTTTTTTTAAGAGCATCGCCATCTTTATTCAGTTAACTGGCGAGCCGTCCAAAACAGCCAAGCTTTTAATCGCCTGTATGCTGTAGACTAAATTTAGAAACGTCAGCGAATCATTAATCAAACTTATACTCTTGGGGATGAAGGTATAATACTTTGCCGCTAGTAAGCCTTCTCCCGATCTGAGACCGAATGAAACAAACTCAAGTCCAAAGTAGGGAAATCTATGACAAGGAGAAAGGAATTGTCACTTAGATATTGTTGTGGCTTCGTTAGGGCCAGAAATTAAGACACAATAGAGGAAGTGAGTTAAAGAAATATATTAACAGAAACAGTAATACAAACATATAAAAACGAGAATGGTATAGAGTTGACTGCTGAAAACTTCTCCCTCCAAAAGGCAGTACCTGCTCCTATTTTCAGCTGATAGAGTCCATGCGTGCGTGGGTAAATTACAATAATATATATCAAAACAAAAATTACTCATACGATTGTATTTCACACTCGATAAATGATGCAATCACGAAAATAACCTGAAATAAGTAAAACAAATCTCTGGACTTGTTAGAACTAATTTCTAGCAAATTTGTATCAGATTTTACAAGGCTATAGATGCACAGAGTGTCGGTTCAAAATACCATATTTAACTGATAATTGTGAGCGAGTGACAAAAAAAAAGAAGAAGAAAAAAAAGAAAGTTATATCTATTCCGAGGTCAATAGTGGTTCGGTCTGAAATTGAACCCGGCTTATCGTTTCCAATTTTCGTTATCGTAACCTTCATAAACTTCCACTATAAACAACGGAGTAGACGGAAGGGTGACATTCTAGACATGTTACCAGTCATGATTCAATGGTTATATCCTCAATGATATTCACTTGGCTTGAAATTGGATGTAATACACACGATCTGTCGCTACAGATGACATTAAAAGGTAGCTGTTGCAACGCCCAAGAAGAGTACCTGTGTCCTATCATTCTCTTACTTTACAAGTGCCAGATCAGACCAAAATTAGAGGGCTGCTGGGCTAGAGCTATGGCGAACTACATTCCTTGGTGCCCCCAGTCTATACTTTCACAGCTAGGACATGCCACGCTGCGTACATTGAAACGACTCGTAGACATATACTCCTCAATCCAATGATAAATAAATAAGCGTGACGCCTACGAGTATCCCCTAAAAATAACGTTTAATTAATAAAAATCTGACCCATCTCTCTTTTTCTCTCTCTCCTCTCTCTCTCTCTCTCTACACACACACACACACACACACACATATATATATATATATATATATATATATATATATATACATATGGGAAAAATATATAGAAAATAAGAAATTCACAAAAAATTTCGCTTGAAGATGGAACAGAGCTTAGTACTTTAATTCAATTTAATTCAAATAATTATATTGAAGTTTTTCGGCTCTTGTTTTGAAACATGAGAACTCTTATGTAGTGGGTTGGAATCATATTTTTAAATAAATAATATATATATATATATATATATATATATATATATATATATATATATATGGGGGGCGCGTGCGTGCGTGCGTGCGTGCGTGTTTACTTAGGCAGCAAATTCGGTTTTTGGAATGTCTGATTGAATAAATTACAAACATGATGTCTGCTTATTTTTATCATAATCCTTTCATATTCGCGAATATTTTCCGTATATTAGAATTACATTAGACAAGAAATGCACTGTAACAGCGTGAATCATATTTATTTCCTAACTACTAATCAATCTGTTTTTGGGATCATCATCAGAAAGAGATGGAATGTACTTGGGAAATAAAAGTGATTCCCACTGTTACAGTGCATTTCTGTACTGAGATTTTCTAAGCTTAGCTTAGATGTGGCACAAGACCGAAAATATGCCGGCACCCAGTGAAGAATGAACTCACTACTCTGTCATAACTGAACTAGCAAGACAAGCTTTCTAGACATTACACCAGGTCGAGGTGCCCAAGTGCATTTCTGTATGCGTGGACATGTCATAATATTTCTGTGTTCATTTGTATTATATATAAAATAACTTATTAGAGAAGTATATTTTAACTTGAATCATAATTATTTTTGTAGTTGGAGAGTATATATGTGTCTTTGTATATTTGTATATATTAGTTTTTTTATATAATTTTTCTGCATTGAAATTATGCAACGCTCAGTTCCCAATCAGTACCTGGAAATTGCGTTGTGCATGACACATACTGTCGGTGAGAGTATATATATATATATATATATATATATATATATATATATATATATATATATAACAATAATATATATATATATAAATATATATATACAACAATAATATATATATATATATATATATATATATATATATATATATATATATATATTCGACTCTCCTGTCGAGATTCGAAGTATGAGGGTCAAGCGAATCAGTTTTCAGGAAATCGACAGCCCGACACCGGCACATGATATTTGATTATAGTGGTGAAGGCTTCGTGCAGGACCATCCACACTTTTTGAAGGGCCGAATACAGAGACCTGGTGCACTGAATGCAACAAGGTTCCCAAACGACCCTCCGCAGAATTCAGAGTTGTCCTTCTCCTAGACCAGTTGCCATCCAAGGCTATAGAACCCAGTCTGTCCTGCTATTTTACCCATAGCTGGAGGGAGAGGAAGAGGATTCATACCTTTCCCAAGGGTATTAGCACGTAAGTGAATGTAATGGATTCGACTGAAATTCGAACTCGGCTCTGCGGTTCCTCAATCCAAGCTGATATCCATTATTCCACCGTGCCTCCTCCCTCTCCCTCTCTCTCTCTCTCTCTCTCTCTCTCTCTCTATATATATATATATATATATATATATATATATATATATATATATATATATATATATATATATATACAATGATATATAATAATATATATAATAATAACCTAATGTTTGTAGATATTAGGTTGTTCGGAAAATAATGTCTGATTTTAGAATAAATCTTTTAATTATGTTCTAATATATTAGGTTGTTCTGAAAATAATATCTGATTTCAGAATAAACCATTTTAATTGTGTTATAATATATTAGGTTCTTATGAAAGTAATGTTTGATTTTAGAATAGAACATTTTAATTGTGTTCTAGTATATTATTATAATAGTTGCATAATAACATATTCCTAACGAATTAATGTATCCTTTTGTTAAAGTTATATCGATATCGATCTCTTTCCGAATTTAACTTTTTAATATAATCGACCTTGATATTGAACACGAAAAATGAAGAGATCCTTTTACTTATTTTTTTTCATGATTTCAAGTTTGTTCATAATCCTTCTCAACCAGCTGCCAAAATTAAATGGGGTGAAGAGCAGTACGGTGCTGGTTTCTTAAGTTCCGCAATCGGAAAATGAATCATAAAGCTGAAGCTAGTAAAGGACGTTCTTCTGCAATAGACAATCGGCATCTGAAAGTATTGGTCAAACAAAACTATATTCAACAATATAGGAACCTTTCACGAATATTGGCAAGAAGTAGAAATGAGTTCCATATGAATTCAGCGCAAGTCAAAGAGTTCAACGTTCGACAAAGTATGTTCGATACTGCAGCTGCAGAATTGGAATAATTCATTTATCGATCTAAAAGTGACAAGTGATGAGAAATCAATCCTTTATGACAATTGTAACCGAGCAGTTTATTGGCTTGATCCTGATGAAGTACCATAACACTTTTGCAATGCTGATATTACACAAACAGAAGGTTTATGGTATTTCCCTAATACTAACCAGATCTACATTGCTGAAATGTACTGTCAGCATGTGAATTCAAGTTAAGCAAAATACGGCTGGCACTGGTTAATCCATGAGGTCCAATTCTGATTCGTGCCAATGACCGGCCACAGGATGACACTGCAGGATCTCACAGATTTCAAATACGGGACGTTGCCTAGTCTAACATATTCCTATCAACTCGCGTCAAATTACTAACACTTTTTCAAGCATCTTAGTATTTTTAAATCCAAAAGTCGTTGCAAAGAAGGTACAGAAACTTCATTCAAAGATTTCTTGGCGTCCCAAACTTTAGAGATTTATCGTAAATGCCTAAATAAACTTGTGTCTCTATGGCTGAAATGGATAGATGCTCAGTGTTCCTGGTTTGACTGATTTAAACACAGTTTAAATACATATATTCAGGAATAAAGAGTTGATTCTAAAATCACACAATAGTTTCCAAACAACCGAATATTTGATGAGTACAGTTAATACAGAAAGTGAATATCATATGAAATGGAAACGGTAAGTAGTGTATTTCAACTTGAATCATAATGATATTTTGAAGTATATATATATATATATATATATATATATATATATATATATATATATATATATATATATATATTTGGTTGATAGATGTGAGTTTGTGATTTGGGTTTCACGCTCCAGCGATCGTTTGTCTGACGATCGCTAAAGCGTGAAACCCAGGTCACAAACTCACATCTATCCAACCAAATATGTTAGCTCTATCTCTGATATTGAGCGCTATCTAATAAGTACCGCGCATATAATATATAAATAATTATACATATATATATATATTTATTTATATTTATATACACTTTTCACATATATACATATATATATATATATATATATATATATATATATCTTACGACTGCGTAGTGAGTTCGATTCTCACTGGGTGCCCCCTTAATTTCGGCCTCGTGCCACATCTAAGCTATGCTTGGAAAATCACTATATATGTCTGTGTGTGTTTGTTTGTATATGCGTATATATTAGTTTTTTATATATTTTTCAATATTTAAATTATGCAACGACCAATTTCAAATCAAAACCTGGTAATTGCGCTGTGCATGACATTCAGAGTCATGCTACTGATGAGGATATATATATATATATATATATATATATATATATATATATATATATATATATATATATATTCACCGAGGAGATATATGGAATGGCATCGGTATATATTCCAGTAGTTAAACTCGAATAGAACAAAAAAAATTTTTAAAATATATTCTAACCACTGTGTGTTTCTTCAAAGACGTCTAGTGTCCGCAAATGAATAACTTCCTTCATATCAGTGGATATATCCAGGAATTCTAATTGCATGTACGAAAGCTTCGAGGTTATCGGCAATGATGATAGCGTCGTCACATCCGTGTCTAATTTCCAGACGAAATCGCTGCGTTCACACGGTGGGAAAAGTATAAAAGAATCTCTTCTCTCTTTCCCTTAAATACCAGTGCAAACTGTTCAAGAAGGACAGCACTGAATTTAAAACCTTTTGGGCGTGGCGACTGACAATTCCATACTCAACCCTACTTACTGCAGAAACCGCTGCAGGAACTTAAAACTGGTTAACTGGGGCGGAATATGACCGGTAGATATATATTAGAGTAGAGTAGAAGATAAAGGTCCGGATCCAGGAGTCGAATCCATTACATTCACCTACGTTCTAATACCCATGGGAAAGGTCTTAAGCCTCCTTTTCACACTCCAGATATTGGTAAATAGGACAGGCTTGGTTCTATAAGCTTGTATGTCAACTGGTTTAAGAGAAGGGCAACTCTGAATTCAAAACCTGCGTTTGGGGACCTTGTGGCACGTAGTGCACCAGGTCTATGTACTCAGGCCTTCAAAAAGTGTGGTTGGTTCTACACAAAACCTTCACCCCTATAATCAAATCATATATCCTGGTCTCTTGCTTTCGCTTCTTAGGAACTGAGATGCGTGAGTATACCATTTTATATCTGTATTAATTCTCACTCTCTCTGTGTATATATATATATATATATATATATATATATAGGTATAAACTTATTTATTTAGAAATATGATTACATCGCTTTATAAGAGTTCTCATGTTTCAAAACAAGAGCAAAAACTTCACTATAATTATTTGAATTAAATTGAATTAAAGTACCAAGCTCTGTTCCATCTTCACGCAAAATTTACGCGTTTCATAATTATATTGAAGTTTTCGGCTCTTGTTTTGAAACATGAGAACTCTTATGTAGCGATGGAATCATATTTTTAAATAAATAATTATATTTGGGCTCTACTTTTGTATCGAGCACAGTTTTTTTTAAAATTATAACAAAAATACTAAAGAACTTTGGATTATTTACCTAACGAGTTCTTTTCTATTTTGTATATATTTTCACACACACACACACACACACACACACACACACACACACACACACACACACATATATATATATATATATATATATATATTCTTGATACCTGATTTGCGCAAACGTTCGTATACGCAACTCTTTAGTAGAGGAGCTGAATATGACATCAATCCACTAAGTGACAAATTTTATATTTGTATTAATTCTTTCTCTGTATATATATATATATATATATATATATATATATATATATATATATATATATATATATATATATATATATATATATATGTATGTATGCATGGATATATATATATATATATATATATATATATATATATATATATATATATAAAAAAGAAAGAACAGTAAGATATAAAATCTGGTGTTCTTATAGATATTTTTATAAATTTATATATATATATATATATATATATATATATATATATGTATATATATATATATATATATATATATATATATATATATATATATATATATATATAAATTCTCTCTCTCTCTCTCCTCTCTCTCCTTTCTCTCTCTCTCTCTCTATATATATATATATATATATATATATATATATATATATATATAAGTTTTTTATTTATTAATCCGACAGATTTTATTGCTTAAACGTTATTTTTAGCGGATACTCGTAGCAGCCTGGTTTATTTATTCTCGTCTATCGGCCTGAATATTCGAGATAATTTATTAGAGAAAAATCTCTTTGCTAGATTTCTCGAATATTCAGGCTGCTAAAAAATAAATAAATGTTCTGCTTAATAAAAAACGAAGCGTCTACTCAGATACGAGTATCCACTAAAAATAACGTTTAAATTATATATATATATATATATATATATATATATATATATATATATATATATGTGTGTGTGTGTGTGTGTGTGTGTGTGTGTGTATAAACCTATAGATGATTAATTGGCTGTAAATCAAGAGCAGACGAGATCTACTTAGACAGAAATATATGCGCCAAGTGCATGTAAGCAAACGTTAACGTTTGAAACATAATTGTTTCTTTTCAATTCACACCCAGATTCAGTCAACGTAATTAGCGATTGCATTTTCCTATCATCTTTTTCGTTTTCTTCTTTTTTTTTTTTGGTATTTTTTTTTTTTTTTTTGCATATTTCAATTTGTAAGTAGACAGCAATTGAAGATTAGTCCCTTCCGAGTTGGCTTGGAGCTTTTATTGTTTCTGAAGCGATTCCGATATGAAACGAAGAAATGATTTATGTCTAGTCAAAAATGTTGATAAACTCACACCCAAACCTGAGTTCTATCCCTATCTCCCTCTCTTCGTCTCACTCTCTTCCTTTCTTTCTCCTTCTCTAACTCAATTCCTCTATTTCTCACACTCTCTTCCTTTCACTCTACTCCTTTCACCCTCTTCCTCTCAGTCTCTTCCTCCCTCTCTCTCTCTGTTCCTTTCACTCCCTTCCTTTCCGTCTCGAAATAACGTTCTTTCTTCCTCTCTCACAAACGCACACATAACACAGAAATATTACTTCTAAAAGAGGTTTCAATCATATTTTTTGTTTGGTTCAAAAATTTCTTTCTCTATTCTTAGCCATTCCATCTATCTCTCTAACACATGCAAATCTATCAAAGGAAGAATATTTCTTCTTCACTTTTATTTACAATAAATGCTTTTCTACTCTATCAAAGAAGATGCATGGCTGGCTCTTTTTTTTTCTTTCTTTTTTTTTTCATTGTTACACTCCCGCTCGCAACAAATCTATCCAAAATGTTATGTCTCTTTTTTATTCCGTCCACGCAAAATCTCTTGTAGGTGCTTTCTTTTACCGTCCCTGTCTCTCGCTAACAATAAATCTGTCAAAAGTGTTATCTATTTACTGATTCTCTCTTTCTCTTTCCTTTTCTAATACGCTAATTCCGTAGGTACTTTTGGCTTCTCACTTACCTATTTGCAAACAACGAATGTCATAAGAGTTTCCTTTATTTGTTTTGTTTTTCTCTCTTCCTAAAAGACTGCCATCCATTTCCCTCTTCTCTTTTGATCATATCAAATGCGTCCAAAAAGCCATTCATTCTCCGTGTTTTTTTTTCTATTCCGTATTCTATATCTCTTTCGTGCTGTTTCTTAATTCTCATGTTTTTCCACCTCTTTTTAGCCTTCATCTAATTCACAGGAGGAAGTGCAGATGGTGTAATGGATAACGACTCGGAATAACAAATTAAAAAGCCGAGTTCGAATTCCATTCGCATTCGTTGCATCCACTTACGCGCTAACAGCCCTGAAAACGGTATGAATCAATAGCCCTGAAAACGGTATGAATCAATAGCCTTGAAAACGGTATGAATCAATAGCCCTGAAAACGGTATGAATCAATAGCCCTGAAAACGGTATGAATCAATAGCCTTGAAAACGGTATGAATCAATAGCCCTGAAAACGGTATGAATCCACCGCCTTCCTCCAGCTATGGGTTAAATAGTAGATCTTGTATCTGGAAAAAATCATTGTTTTCACAGAAAATTGTAAATGCAATATTCACTCACGAAAAAGGGTGTTATTCTTCCAGTCCAAATATGTTTCGGCTTTAAGTAACAATAAAAGGTTGATAAACCGTAAAAAAGACAAATCGCAGATAGTCAGTGGCATTGGACTATTCTTTTATTTTTGTTGAAAATCTGTCACAAATTTTGTAGCTATATTTCTCCTTCATTCTGACTTGCCCTTTCTTTCTCTTTCCTTTTCTTTCTCTTTTCTTTTCTTTCTCTTTTCTTTTCTTTCTTTCTTTGTCGCCAGATCAATAACTTCCACTCCCCTCTAACCTCTTCATCCCAAACAAAACTGCCAAATGATTATTTTACTTTTCTCTCTTCTCCCCACATACACACACACGCTCGTGAACACACACTAGCTCACTCACACACATTCACACACACACACACACACATCTATCTATCTATCTATCTATCTATCTATCTATCTATCTATCTATCTATCTATCTATTATATATATATATATATATATATTTTTTTTTTTTTGAAGAAATACAGTTTGAAGTAATGGTATAATTATGGGATAAAGTGCTCAATATCAGAGATAGAGCGTGTGTAAATATAAAAATGAACATTAAAGTCAACTCAGAGGCGACAGGCTGTTTCATGCTAGACACAATTGTCAGGCGGCCTGATGATTGCGTCTAGCATGAAAAAGAGCCTGTCGCCTTTGAGTGTTAACTTCAATGTTCACTTTTTTATATATATATATATATATATATATATATATATATATATATATATATATATATATGATGTACATTTTTCTTCGTCAGTAGCACGACTTGTAATCTTTACTCAGCGCCTGAAGATTGCGTTGTGCATGAATCTCCAAGTGAGGGACAGACTATTCCACCTACCGGGCATATGAGTTGAGAAAGTGAATACCGGTCATTATATATATTAGGAAAATTATGACAAAGCAGATTTTTTCATAATGAATGTTGTTTTACTAAATCTAACTGCCACTTCTACTCAAACCGTATCTTTTCTCACAACTACAATCCTCAAAAATTTCAATGCAAAATCAATCACCATCTCTTGTTGCCTTGTTCCCCGTTCATCTTTAATCCTTTCCGCAATCCCTCTATACCCAGTCTTCTCTCTCACTTTCACTCTTTGTTATCCCCTGCGTGCTAGTGACATTCCCGCCTTACTTGGGGTGAAATGATTAAAAAAATACTGAATTATATTGTGAGTATTATTGTGTTGATATTCACTTTTAAATCAAGTACGATGTGCATTTAAAAAGTTTTAAAGAATTTTTTGGAGTGACAATTATAACTTTCCTAAATGACTGTAGTTTTAGTACATAATTAGTCTACTAAGTTGACTTGCCAGGTTTTGTTATTCCAGATTAAATGGGACGGTTGTAAAAGTTCTTTGAACATACCACGCGAAACACTGCTTTTTTCAAATTATTTTTTCGGGTGAATAGAGTGTGTAGTATAGTTCAATCCGAAATAGGACAAGAACAGTCCGATTTCCTTAAAGATAGTGGAACAAGGAATGTGATTTCTTATTCTCAGAAATATATCACAAAAAGCAATATAAATGCAAAAAAAGGTGTTTAACTATGTTGTACAGATTATGCAAAAGCGTTTGATAAATTACGTCACAAACAACTTTTAAAGAATCTTGATATAGTTGGGGAGGATAGTAGAATAATCCAGAAATTATACTTGGAACAAACTGCCTACATACAGACAGAAAATGAATTCAGTAAATACGAAATGCATTCAAGAAGTTTTGATACATTTTTGCGGAAAGGCAGTTATAAATATCCTAAATCAATATAGTTTTAGTATATAAATACTATACATTATAATAAGTTGCCTTGCCAACATTTTTTTTTTATTCCAGATTGAAGGAGACGGTTGTAAAATCTCTTTGATCACGCCCTATGAAACACTGGTTATCACAGCGGACATGTTTGCGGAATGAAGTCGGGATGTGAAGACAATTTGGAAGGTCGCTATGCAATAAAGTTTTGTGCCAAACTGGGGAATAATGCTACAGAAACGTATGAAATGCTCCAGACTGTTTATGGATTAACTTGTATGAGCCGAGCATCTAATTCCCGCTGGCACAAGAGGTTCAAGGACAGTAAGCCTTATATAATATGGACTTCAGAACATCAGAGCTGGTTCGGAAAATTCTCAATTTTTTGATGAAGATCGTCATCTGTAAAGACAATAAACATGCAGTTTGGATTTGGTGTGGCAACTGTACACAGCATTATTAATGAAGATCTGAACATGCACAAAATTAGGGCAAAGTTTGTTCCCGGTGTGCTCAATGACGAACAGAAGGATAGACGCATTGGTGACAGCAGGTAGATGATTGGTACTTATCAAAACTGCCACTTACCCTCACTAAAGTTCAGACTTTGGTTCCTGTGACTTTTGATTGTTCTTTAAACTGAAGAAGATTTTCAGTGGAAGTCGTTTTAAAAGCATTGGAACAAGAAAGAGGCTGTCACGAACGTCTTGGACGACTTCACGGAGGTACTCGGGTACCAAAACAAGTGCATAGGATATTACTTTGAAGGCGAGCTATATACTTCTTTGAAAATGATAAATATCTCTCCTGAAAAAGTCTTAAAACTTCTGGAATGCACATAGTAAAATGAAATGAAAAAGAAAATGGTTTTAAAATTTACATATTATTATTTTTATCCAAGCGGTTGATTAAATTAATGTAAGATGACAGAGAGAGGGGAGGAGGAAGACGCCGATATGATCGAATTTAGAGAGGGAAGGGAGAGATAGGAATATGTTTAAATCTATCCTTTTTAAGATACGTAAATGTAAGGGTGGTAGGGTAGGTTGCCAGATATTTTGACCTATTTGACAAGTCCTTTCACAAGAAAAAGGAAAGAAAACAACAGAAAAGTAAAGGGGAAAGATAAGACATAATAGAAAACAAATGGGGAAGCAGGGGTGGGGGAAAGGGAGAAAAAGAAAAGAAAGAAGAAATTATCATATATTGGCATATTGCGGTTAATTTCAAAAATACAGATTAATATAATTTACAGTTAACACTTGACATTATTTTAAAGATTACCAACAAAATAAAATAAAAGAAAAAAGAAAAATATTATTAATATTAATAATATTGATAAAACTAATAATTTAAAGTTAAAATTTAAAGTTAAAATTTAAAGTTAAAATTTAAAACAACTTAAAAATTTCGAATAGTATCGAAAAAATAATATTGAAAAATATGGAAAGAATAATATTAATAATAATAATAATAATTATAATAATATATACACAAATATATACTTATAAATATATACTTATAATTATAAATATATACTTATAAATATATACTTATAATTATAAATATATACTTATAAATATATACTTATAATTATAAATATATACTTATAAATATATACTTATAATTATAAATATATACTTATAAATATATACTTATAATTATAAATATATACTTATAAATATATACTTATAATTATAAATATATACTTATAAATATATACTTATACACATATACACAGAGAAATATATACGTGAATACAATTACAGATATAACAACAGATATAACTATAGACATAACTACATATATAAACACTTACATATACATACACACACAACACGCAAATATATATGTATACACACGCAAATATATATCTATACACCCGCACACATATGCATACATATACACAGACATTAATTTTACATAACTATTAACAAAAATTTGCAAAAGGTAAATATTTTTGATAAAAATATTAAGATTCAGCAGAGTTTAGAGAAAATATAGAAAATATTGAAATTAAGATTTTTCTGACATTAGTGGTTATTATGATAATAATAATAATAATAATAATAATAATAATAATAATAATAATAATAATAAATCTGAAAATAATAATAATAATAATAATAATAATAATAATAATAATAATAATCAAATAAAATAATAATCATAAAAATGGAAAGTCTGGCGTAAAATAAAATAATAATTTAATAATAATAATAATAATAATAATAAGCTCAAAAGAAAATAAACCATAAATGGATGAAAATATGTGGAAATTGAAATGAAAAAAATGCTTGGAAATTGAAAACAAGAATACGATCGCTACAACAAACTTCCTCTATTAGTTTAGACCCTGCTGTAACAATAAAAGATTTAGAACAAGGTGCTTATAAGTACCCTAGGTGTAAATGAATTATAAAAATGGAACAAAACGACTGGTATTAAAACTGAATTGAAAGAAACAGAATTATGGCAATTAATAAATCCCCCAGTTTCAACATCTTGAACTGGACTCTAAATGACATCAGACAAAAAATTGTCTTATTAAGTGCATCATCCAAAGGCACACACACTAAGGTGGAGAATTTGTCTATGTAACAACTAGCTTACTAACTTCATCGGATGAAAAAAAAAAAAAAAATTAAAGGCAAAATAACATTACATTTAGTAGATTCTGTAGTAAATCAAAACAACAAGAACCAACTATTGCAGCAAAAAGATATGAAACCTGCCTAAAGCCCTTGAACAGATGAAACAACGTCTTTCCAATATCCAGAACGTGCAAATAAACCCAATGTTGATAAAGTTAATACTCATCGATGGTTACGAGCATCTGGATTAAAAAGTCTGAAACTGAAGTGTGTCCACTCAGAAATTTTCAGGCAAATAATAATAATAATGTGGATCCAAAATAATAATAATAATAATAATGCCCCAAATGAAATAAAATAATAATAATAATGGACAATGCAAAACTTTGGAAAATAACTGGTATGAACATAGCGCCGGTTACAGAAATAATCATCAATGGGAAGGAATCCACACAGACAGAAAAATTGAAGCAAATAGGCCGGACATTAAAAACCAGAAAGAAAAAAACTAATCTAATTGATATGGCTTGTCCAGCGGATTGTAACAAGCATGAAAAGGATAATTTAGATCAGTTATAATACATTTAACCATATGAATTATAAAAAATCATTGAAAGTACACATATGTATACACACACTAGGAGAACACGCTAATAATATACATAGAACCCACGACACAGACAGTGTGTCCATAGCAGAAATAATAATAATAATAATAATAATAATAATAATAATAATAATATATATAATACAATGAAAGGAATAACGGTAGAGTAGTAATAATCATGAAAAGGATAATATTAGATCAGTTATAACACATTTAAGCATATCATACACATATGTATACTACACACACACACACAAAATAATATACATAGCACACACACATATATATATATACACAAATATATATATCTATGCATATACATATATATATATATATATATATATATATATGTATATAAATATACATATATATATATATATATATATATATATATATTTATATGCATACACATACATGTGTATATTTATAAATACCAAATTACCACCTACAAATATAGTAATGATCCTCTAGTTACATATACAAGCCAGCCCACATTCACACGTCATATATCATTATTATTATTATTATTATTATTATTATTATTTCTGCTATGGACACACTACCTACCAAGTCTGCGGAAAGACCTAAGGCAGGTCGTGGTGTGTTATTAAATACATTTCATGTTAATTTTTTTTTTTTTTTTTTTTATCTTACATAGACAAAGTTCTCCTTAGTGTGTGTGCTGTACTTAATAAGACAATGTATGTCTCGCTGGGGTTTGGATTCTTTCAATGTGTTGTTTTGTTCCATTTTATAATCACCTATTACCACTGGTATTATTCTTGTTTTCAATTTCCACATTTTTTATTTCAAAGGTCTTTGTATTTTTTTCAAATTCCTTGGTTGCTATGTTTTCCGCTGACATATCAATTAGTAGGCAAGTTTTTTTTTCTGGTTTTTGACAATAATGTCCGGCCTATTTGCTTCAATTTTTCTGTCTTATTATTATTATTATTATTATTATTATTATTATTATTATTACAAACGTTATTTTCAGTAAGAACAGTTCTAGCACATGTGAATTGTTTAGAAACTAAACCACCTTCCATTTAGACTTCAACGAGCATGCCGTCATGGACTTCATTTAAATCAGGTTTCATTGCAATTAAATCACTGAAATGCCATAGACTGATTAGAAATTTGCATAAAATGCAATTTTCAGGAGTACTTAATGAAGTATACAGTCATTGTTTTACAATATATATATATATATATATATATATATATATATATATATATATATATATATATATATATATCATTTATTTTAGGATATTGCATCGAAAACATGTCACCATCGCTACACAATTGCAGTCGTGTTTAATTGCGTATCAAATGTATCTCATCAGGCTATTGTAAATTACTGGTGAGTGAACGATTTATTTAGAATTAAGAGCAAACTACAAAAATAAAAGTGGGGTATAAGGTTTGAACCTCATGTTTTTCTTTTCGAAACACGACTGCAGTTGTATAGCGATTTTGACAGGGTTTTGGTGTAACATCCTAAAGTTGCTCTATTTTGTATTGAGCCCTCATTTAAATTAAATGTTACGACCATTGGAATTATACTCTATTCCTTCTCATCTTACCTGGATATATATATATATATATATATATATATATATATATATATATATATATAGAGAGAGAGAGAGAGAGAGAAAAAGAGAGAGAGCAGAGGCGAATGAATCTTGAAGCAAGCGAAAGAAATGCTTGCACAAGTTAATTGATCGGCATAGTCATAGATACAAAAATGTTTTCTATTCTTGATGCTAAATATTCAGGAAATCCTAGAGAAAATGTTTTGACACTAGTAGTCTATTCAATCTGTATACACAAATGTCTTTGAAACAACATCTGAAAAGTGTTTTTTGATTGATTAATTTCTTCTAAGGCTTATCAACACATTGAAGGCTATTTACAGCCAGAAAATGTTTTTGATTGTAAGAATTCTTTTTTTTTAAATAATAATGATTTAGTGATACAAATCTCACTAATTAACCCATAGTGGGGGGGATGGTAAAAGAAGCGGATTCCTACCTTTCCCAAGAGTATTTGCGCTTATGTGAATATAACTAAACGAACTTGGTTGTCCGATTAAAATTTCCGAGCCTTTTACCCATTACACCACCTGCCTATCTAAGTTTGTAGCACCTGGTATTCCCAAGGGGTTACCCATCTAGGTACTGACCTGACGCGATGTTGCTTAACGTCGGTAATCGTTCGAAAACTGGTGTTTGAACGTGATGTGGCCGAAACATTCGGAGTGCGTTTCTGTTTTACGCAAACGTGTTTGTCCCCAATTTCCGGCATGAAGTCACTTATTCAGATCGAATATGCATTAGCAATAATGATCATCGTTAATGGGCATTTTAATTCTGCGCCCTTGTTTTTAAGAAGGAAACTGAATTGTTATTAGAAATACATTGACAGCTTGCAGCGCGTCCGCGGTTGATTAAGAGTCGACATGCCAAGAAAATGAACATCTTCGACACTTTCAGACGACGTGAGTAGGGAACCTTGGGCGAGGTAGACACCATATCTCGTAATTTGCTACAATAAAACATATGAGTGTATGTGTGTCTGTATGTGTGTCTGTGTGTGTGTCTGTGTGTCTGCGTGTGTCTGTGTACGTGTGATTTTCTCTTTTTATTG
This sequence comes from Acanthosepion pharaonis, assembly GCA_903632075.3. Lineage (NCBI taxonomy): Eukaryota > Metazoa > Mollusca > Cephalopoda > Sepiida > Sepiidae > Acanthosepion > Acanthosepion pharaonis. The sequence goes on from CAHIKZ030005375.1 coordinate 2,300,581, forward strand.
TTCTTGTGAGTTTCTTTCATTTTGCCCTTGTACATTAGATTTTTCCATTTTGATTTGTTCAATAGTATTCCTTTGTTTTTTTAAATTGCTTTCAGTGTTTCAATTTTTTTTCTTTTTTGATCTTCCCATTCTTTCTTTCTTTCTTTCTTTCTTTCTTTCTTTGTAATTCAGATATCACTATGAAATCACCAAAGATCTTTTTTTGTATATCTCTCCCCCTTTCTCTTTATAATTTACATGTTTAAATGTCTAAATTCACTAGATTTTTTCTTTCATTCTTCTCCTCCCTTTTCTTTCCTTTCCCTTGTTTCTTCTTTCTTTCTTTCTTTCTTTCTTTCTTTTGTATATTTGTTTCTTCCTTTCTACGGGATGTGTTACTTTTCCTTTATTGATTTTTTTCACCAAGTCTTTTTTGTGGAATGGCAAGAGGACGGGCTTTCTCGGTCTTCTTTCTTTTTACTGTAATTATATTTTCTTTCTTTCTTTCTTTCTTTCTTTCTTTCTTTCTTTCTTTCTTTCTTTCTTTCTTTCTTCATTAATTTTCTACTTTCTATTTCGTTCTTTCTTTCTACAATATACATATTTCTTTCTTTTATTTTGTTCATTCTTTCAACTTTCCCTTTATTTGCTGATCTTCAACATCACATTTTTTTTCAAATGTCGCTTTGTTTGGCTCTATCTTTCAAATGCGTCTTTCTTTCTTGTTAATGTGTCGAAATTTTATTTAATTCTCACTACCCCTCTCATTCCACTTGACCTTATTAAATATCATGCTAGTATAACTTTTTTCAAATTTTCTTCTTTCTTTTCTTTTTCTCTATTTCGACAGCTCTTCCTTCTCTATCTTATTTTCTTTCTATTTTCCTTCAACTATTTCCTAACTCCTACCCTTTCAAACGCTCATTTTCTTTCATTCTTTCTTTCATCCTTCCTTCCTTCCTTCCTTCCATCCTTCCTTCCTTCCTTCCTTTATTTATTTACACTCTTTGACTTGTATTACGTTATATTTCCATTAAAAAACATTTTTTCATCTTCCGATTTCTTTATTTCTTCTGTCGCATTTTCCTTCTTTTTTTTTGCGTACTTTTGACTGAAATACCTCAGCTTTTCACTCGTCTCAGCGTCTAATCAGTTCTTCAAATACAGCCAAAGGGTCCTGTTCCGGATCTATTGTAGCAGTCGTCTCAGACACCTGTTAATTCGCCCTGCTTACGGGCAACTGTCGAAGCCGGAATCAACTAAATATCAATGGAGCCCATCTTATTTTTCCGATCAGAAAAGAAGACATCTGACGTGCATAATTGCCACTAAGTGTCACACGTTGCAGTTCTGTTTTTTCAGCTTCTTTATTCATGTGTTTTCGGCGATACTTCAGGGTAAATAGGGCGTTAATTGTTTTGCGATTAAGAGTAAAGCTAGTGAACAATGACTGTCGTTCAAAGAATATAAGGAATCTTGCAAAAGTAAAGTAGTTGATATTTAAAACTTTTAGTATATGTGAAAGTCACTCAGCTAGAGAAAAAAACATACTATTATTTTCATATAAGTTCATCTGAAGATATATGACATTTATTGTTATATAGGGCGTGACGGCAAGTCTGTGATATCGACAATGAATGTGTGGTACGTGTAATGGACGGCAAGTCTGTGATATCGACAATGAATGTGTGGTACGTGTAATGGACGGCAAGTCTGTGATATCGACAATGAATGTGTGGTACGTGTAATGAACGACAAGTCTGTGATATCGACAATGAATGTGTGGTACGTGTAATGGACGGCAAGTCTGTGATATCGACAATGAATGTGTGGTACGTGTAATGGACGACAAGTCTCTGATATCGACAATGAATGTGTGGTACGTGTAATAGACGGCAAGTCTGTGATATCGACAATGAATGTGTGGTACGTGTAATGGACGGCAAGTCTGTGATATCGACAATGAATGTGTGGTACGTGTAATGGACGGAAAGTCTGTGATATCGACAATGAATGTGTGGTACGTGTAATGGACGGCAAGTCTGTGATATCGACAATGAATGTGTGGTACGTGTAATGGACGGCAAGTCTGTGATATCGACAATGAATGTGTGGTACGTGTAATGGACGGCAAGTCTGTGATATCGACAATGAATGTGTGGTACGTGTAATGGACGGCAAGTCTGTGATATCGACAATGAATGTGTGGTACGTGTAATGAACGACAAGTCTGTGATATCGACAATGAATGTGTGGTACGTGTAATGGACGGCAAGTCTGTGATATCGACAATGAATGTGGTACGTGTAATGGACGACAAGTCTGTGATATCGACAATGAATGTGTGGTACGTGTAATAGACGGCAAGTCTGTGATATCGACAATGAATGTGGTACGTGTAATGGACGGCAAGTCTGTGATATCGACAATGAATGTGTGGTACGTGTAATGGACGGAAAGTCTGTGATATCGACAATGAATGTGTGGTACGTGTAATGGACGGCAAGTCTGTGATATCGACAATGAATGTGTGGTACGTGTAATGGACGGAAAGTCTGTGATATCGACAATGAATGTGTGGTACGTGTAATGGACGGCAAGTCTGTGATATCGACAATGAATGTGTGGTACGTGTAATGGACGGCAAGTCTGTGATATCGACAATGACTGTGTGGTACGTGTAATGGACGGCAAGTCTGTGATATCGACAATGAATGTGGTACGTGTAATGGACGGCAAGTCTGTGATATCGACAATGAATGTGGTACGTGTAATGAACGACAAGTCTGTGATATCGACAATGAATGTGTGGTACGTGTAATGGACGGCAAGTCTGTGATATCGACAATGAATGTGTGGTACGTTTAATGGACGGAAAGTCTGTGATATCGACAATGAATGTGGTACGTGTAATGGACGGCAAGTCTGTGATATCGACAATGAATGTGTGGTACGTTTAATGGACGGAAAGTCTGTGATATCGACAATGAATGTGTGGTACGTGTAATGGACGGCAAGTCTGTGATATCGACAATGAATGTGTGGTACGTGTAATGGACGGCAAGTCTGTGATATCGACAATGAATGTGTGGTACGTGTAATGAACGACAAGTCTGTGATATCGACAATGAATGTGTGGTACGTGTAATGGACGGCAAGTCTGTGATATCGACAATGAATGTGTGGTACGTGTAATGGACGATAAGTCTGTGATATCGACAATGAATGTGTGGTACGTGTAATGGACGGCATGTCTTTGAGATCGACAATGAATGGGTGGTACGTGAAATTGATAGCGTCTTAGAATAATAAATCAGAAAGCCAAGTTCGAATTGCAGTCGCGTTCATTATATTCACCAATGCACAAATACACTTGGGAATTGTATGTATCCATCTTTTCCCGCCAGCTATGGGTTAAATATTAGGTCTTTTATCTTCATAAATCTTTCTTATTCTTAAAAGATTGTGAATGCAATTATTTTATTTGTTAAAACCCAAAATATATATTTTGCTTTTAGATAAATGCTTGACAAACGGTAAGAAACAAAGCAATCAACAAGCAAAATCTCCAGTTGGCCTTTTAGTATTCTTACTTATAAAGTATTTCATGAAAGAGGTGGCTTCGGGTTTTTATTGATGAGATACCGTTGGCTGACAGTAAAGGAAAGCGAATAGAAAAGAAAAAACTTATTATAAATTTCAGAAGACACAATGTCGGGTCATTAGAAAGAAATACAAACCAAGATGTAAGCTAAAAATTGTAGACATCAGAATAAAGAAAGTATAAATGGTTGGCCGCCTGGGAAATATCGTAACAGACAATAGAAAATGCGACACAGAAATCCCAAGGAATATATTAAACGCATAAGATTTCTTCCAAAACTAAGCACTGTATTAACAAACAAGAACATTTCGTAAGAAACAAAGATAACAATGTTCCCTCTGTTTCATATATATATATATATATATATATGATAAAATTATATATATATATATATATATATATATATATATATATATATATAATAATTTTATCATATAGACAAAACCATTTTGTTCACTAAAAGATGCAACTTGGTTTCAGTGAATTTCAACTGCACTTCGACGCGTGAGAATCGAAAATATTTTCGGTTCTCACCTGTCGAAGTGCAGTTTAAAACACTGAAACCAAGTTGCATCTTTATAGTGAGTAAAATGGTTTTGTTTATATGATAAAATTATAATAAATAAATAATTATCGCTCTACTATCTGTATCGAGCCCTCTTTTAGATTAATGCTGTGAACGTTGGAATTTATATATTACTTTTTCGTTCTCATCGCATATATATATATATATATATATATATATATATATATATATATATATATATATATATATCAACCCTTCTCCATTTCCTTACACATGGTGAGGAACCTTCAGGTAACGGACATTTAGTTCGACAGAAGAATTCTGAGAACACAATACACGGAACTTGTCAGCTACACAAAGTTAAGGAAAATTGGAACGAATGGTTCACTTTTGACAGTTGGGGCATACTGTTAAATGATAGTTTAGGGGACTATTATTTTTAGGGAGAATTGTATCTCAACTCTTCCGGAGGTTGACCTTCGATGTCAGATATACGACATAATAATTAAGGCGATTTTGATTGGCTATATCTAGCGTGAGAATGATAGATAGAGAAAGGTTTTTTTTTTTCAGCGAGTTGTTTCTTGGCTGTCAAGCAATATAGACCTGGTCACTTTCGTGTCTGAAACTAAAACAACCCCCCACTGGATGGTTAGTACATGTCGGCATTAATAAAAATAGTTATGTTAAAATTCTCTGTGATGAAGTCTTTTATTGTAGAAACGAAACGATTAGCAATCGCCGGCCAATTGAAAAAACAGGAGCTGAGAACATTCACTGATGTTAATATAGAACGATATAACGGGAAAAAGGGGGGCATGGAGAATCTGATGGTCACAGTACACATTGAAGACAAAAGACGCAGAAAGAAGCAATAACATACTTGCTTAAATGGATTACAGAAGTAAAAGGGAGTAAAAGGTATAGTAAAGGGGTCAACATTGGTTAGTGCTACGATGGATACGGATTTGTGGAGGGTCATGATCGGACACGGCCTGAAGAGATACGGCACCGAAAAGGAGAGGAAGATCGACATTATTCCAAATGTGATATATCTAAACAAATCTGAAGAGCACTTCTTAGAATTATTCTAAGACAATTCTTGCAAATATGATGTCTTTTTCCTTTATTTCTCAGACATCATTAACCAAAAAGTTAAATAAGGAGAATGAATCTGGAGTAGGCTGGGATATTGATAATTCTCTCAATCACTCTCACATAGGTGTCAAGCATACTGTCAAATACCTTCAGAAATGTCTAAATGTTATGGTTCCTTGTACCACGGTGATAGTCCAAGGTAGAATCAATAATGAAGAATTCGAACACAGGTATGGAATAACACAGATATATTACAAACAGGAATATATACAGAGAAGTAGAAGTGTTTGTATGAACAATCAGGTTTAGTAGAGAGAACAATGTAGTCTCGACCAGTATCGCTATTCCAATGTCTTGAAGTAATTGTCTGAACGCGACTCTTTCGGACTGCCCCTGATTCCACCCTTGACTCGACTAACTACTGACTCCTGCGGAGCTGTATTTATTAAGTATGGAATAGTCCATTATTATTATTATGGGTACGATCCCATAACACTAAAATATCAGCTATATCCAACCGCTTTCTCAGATCAATGATTAAAAATGGTTTCAAACGAACGTATTCGGCAGGTCTTAAAGAAAAAACATTTTTAATCGGATTACATGGACTGGCGCCAATGAATGAAAAGATTTTATCAACAAACAAAAGATTCCTCACTTGAAGGCTTCTACCATCAACAACGATGAAAATGGTCAGCATTAATAACTAAAAGGGAATAATGATATAATCATAATATTGACTTTCTCCACTACCAAAAGCAAATATTTAGAAAGGAAACTGCCATCAATACTAGAAAGAGTGATAATAGTTACTGGACAAACGAAGCCTATTTTCCTGAAAACTGTTTTAAGAAAAAGATTTAATAAATTCCAATTCTAATACTATTTGGTCAATGAATACTGACCAAGTAGATAAAATAAAGGTATATTTTTTCAATGTACAAAGGCAGTTGTCATTAACCGAATCATTTGGATGCCAGATAAAATTTGGTTTCAAAATTCTTCATCCTACCCCATGCTCTTAAAACTACAGACATAATGACTGTGTTTAAACAGCTGTCTTGTAATTTCTATTTCTAGATTCTTATATCTGGAGATTTCTATTTTCATATTCTTTGTATTGGAATGTCGTTTTCTTTTCTTCAGCCGGGATGTTTCTGTCTTTAAGATAATTCTTATGTTCTTTGACGGGATCTATGATGGTGCTTTCTGGTTTCTTAGTTTCCGTTATTATAATTTAAGATTTTCTTTGACTCTTAGAAGTTTCGGCCTGGTGATAATGGTCAAATTTCTGTGCCTATCCGGGTCCTAACCAGATACTTAAGACATAGATAGATTTTACATAAATAAAGCTCTTCGCAATGTGTGAGTTGTACGTGTAAATACAATATTTTGTATTTCTTTAAAGAATGGACTACCAGGAATCCCTTCACTGAGTCTATCGGAACCTTTTCCAATTAAATCGAGGGTTACAACGACAACTGGAATTATTGATGTCCTCATGCTCTACATTTATTTTACATTTCTATTTCAAGATAGTTGCATCTTAATAGTTTTTTGAAGAACTTCACAGATACATTACCATCTGCCTTCATTTTTATACAAGAAAAGACGTAACGCAGTAAGTATTTTCTGTCCAGCATTAAAGAAAATGAATACTTATATAAATCTACAGGGCGGGAGGATCCGGAAGTGGATTCTCATTGGATGCTGTTGGAGAAATAACATCAGTAGTAGGAACTGTAATTATAAAATTGATTTGTTTTTAATCTTGGAGATTGGCTGACGGCATGATTTCGGACATTGTCCAAAACACGTTCGGATTTTAGGAACGTGTACTGCAAATGCTGACAACTGTAATCAAAAGACGTGCTTATTAGATTGACATATTACATCAACAATGAGATGAGAGTTGAATTTCGAGGACGAAAAAGGCAGAACGAGAGTACAAGCGAGATAAATCTATGTAGAAAGGAATGAGCGGGTAAAAGAGCCATAAAATTGTTTGGTTTGATTTGGTTTGGTTTGTTTTACGGCATATCAACCTCAATGGGTCATATAATGCCGACAACTTTTTTCCTGGTAATATCTTTGTTTTGTAATATTTTTTCCTCAACAGCTGGAAATATAATTTAAAAAAATGTACTGCTGGTAACATTTTTTTTTTCAAAAAAGTATTGTTGGTAATAGTTTTTCTTCTTCAAAAATTTACTCCTGGTAATAAGTTTTTTTTCTGGTATTAAAACCTAGTTTTACACTTTCATGATGCTTTTTATCTCAATTTCGGGGTTAACTATTTGCCCATAGCTGGGACCCTAACAGGTGCTACCACTCCGGGTCAGGGTGGATCTGGGAACACCAGCAATTAAGAGGTGGTTCCACGCTCCTCAAAACCTCCTTGCTGTTGGACGTAGTTTATCGTCTTACCCTTGACGCGGGTGTAGTTTATCGTCATACCCAGGACGGGGCATAAAAAGGAACGAGCAGGAAAAAAATATGCTTTGAAAAAATAGACGGGAAAAAATGAAAAGAACATTTACAAGGAATTGATGGGAGGAAGATGACAAGCGAGGGAAAGACTAGAAAAAGGAAATAATCTAAGTAAAATATTTGTAATCTTTTCACCCCAGGCAAGGCGACAATGCCACTAGAACGCTAGTGGCGGGGAGGGGCTACAAGGAAGTGAAAGTGAAAGAGAATGAGAAGTCCGAGAATGGTGACAATTGAGGAAAGGAAAAAAACGAACACGTTTCAAGCAAAAAAGAAGATGGCAACTGATGTTGCATTTGAATATTTGAAGATTATAGATATCAGGGAGGAAAAAAATCGGAAGGGAGTTCCACAGGTGGAAGGTGCGAGAAAAATGGTGGTTGCATCTAGCTAGTTCTACAGGTTTAAATTAATGTAGTCAGGGCACCAGGAAATAAAAAGCTTATTATTATTTATTCATTATTTATAGTAATATTTATTTACTAATAATATTATTTATAGTAATATCTATTTACTAATAATATTATTTATAGTAATATTTATTTATATAATATTATTCATAGTAATATTTATTTACTAATAATATTATTTATAGTAATATCTATTTACTAATAATATTATTTATAGTAATATTTATTTACTAATAATATTATTTATATAATTTTTTCAAGAAATCTCAGAGGGATATGGTGAGAAAGTAACTGAAGTTGAGATACCTGGTCAGACACTTCTATGGATTTTTTCAAGAATCTCAAGATATATAGCAAACACCTGGCATAGTACAATTCAGTAAAAGACGAATGGTAGATTTATAAATGAGCAAGATTAATTTTGATGGCACCACACAGTGAACAAGCTTTTCTTGATGTAGACGAAGCAATTAATTCTATATAAAACTTAAGGCCAAAAAGGCATAGTGTGTTGTTGTTCTGGAGTGTGGCTTTAGCCATACTGATAGCAGGCAAAAAGTTTGTCTTTAAATGAAAGCAGTTTTGCTTTGGAGGAGTTAAAATTTACAAGCCATTTTTTGTCCCAGTTAAACACTGATTCATATTGCTGGAGACTGAGAAATTTGAAAGTGTCGACGAATGCCTAGTTCGCAGAGAGTTGCGTATGTCTGGCTAATGTTCTTTTCAACAGAGCGTAGTTTTCTGATTTCAGTGGGGACCTTGATGGAAAAAATAACTGTTGTTAAATCATTTTATAACTCTAGCCTCTTGACAGTTCAGATCACGATGTAGTATCTATTGATATTTCTATTTACTTTTTTATTAGACATGACGCCCCTTATTCACAAGACTTATTTCTGTTACCAGCGTACCGATTGGGATTCATTTCGTTATTTTCCTCTCTTGGGGTGAAAAAGTTAAACTTCCTACTGAGATTTGTCCGTAGCGGATATTTGCGTTAGTTAAGAAAAAGGTTTCTACTGCTTCAATACAATATTCAAGATGGTGACATCAATATATTTTGAACAATAAACTGCATGATATAGTATATTCTCTAACGATGCCTCGAAAACTAAATTACGCAAAAAAAACTAATGCACTGGTATACTACCTAATCCTCTATGATATGAACAGTACCTTTTTGTTAAAAATAAAAATTAAACAATTAACTAAGACGAAGTTGCATTTAAAGTTCCACATTCTACAAATTCCCTGCGTATATTATACGACCTGATTTATTTAGTCTATCGCCTGTCCTTACTAAACTCTATCTTTACAAACATCTGATATCAGTAAAATTGAGGGACACCTGAAGATGAGCAAAGGGTATTTGGTCGAAATTTTATGCCGGTATTACTTGGTCGAAATTGAGTCGAGCTGTTGTCAGTATACAATGACTTATTCGAACTAACTTTGATTTTTAAAGATGTTAAAGACACCAAGATGGCCAAAGGAAACTCGTCTGAAGCTTCGGGTCTGTATAAGGTCTATAACAATTAAAGTTGAGAAAATGGTCCTAAAACATGTCTGTATTGTTGGTCGAAATCTATATTAACATCTATATAAAAGAATAAAAGATGCGAGGCGTAGTTAGAATAAATTAAACAAGTCAAAATATAGCAAAATGGACTGAGGAAAGTTAAATCAATTTATATCTATAGTTTATAATTTTCCTGTCATCATTTTTTTTTTAAATTCTTAAAAATTTCCCTCCCTTTTATTAAATTAACTTATTTTACATTAGTTAATTTGTCATTTCTTGGAATAAGAAATTAGAAAAAAGAACTGATTTGCTGCCACAGGAGAATATATTTATACCTGGCAATGCCAATGATAAAAAATAGCCGTTTTCAAGCAAGGAAACATTCGGCATTTATTGATTAAACAGTAAGATTTAACGTCGGTTGGAATTTATAAAATCTCTCTTTTCAAAAAGATTTTCAGGGGTATAGGGTTCTCAGGACGACCGTTACCACACTTTCTAATATTAAAGAACTAGTATAACTTTTTGTCTACGGCGGTGGCGAAAGCCAACATATTGATTATGTCATTACTTTTTCTTCTAGTTACGAGTGCTATCCATTTTAGTTGTTACTGCTATTGGATTTGTTTTGTTGTTGTTGTTGTTAAAGTTCTTTGTGATTATTTAGCGCCAGTCTAAAAGATCTGATGAAGCATAGTCTTTTTAAGACTTAAACGTTCAATTCACTGGGAGCCATTTTAGTCATTGATGTAAAAAGACTGGTTCAGATATTTCTGAAAAATGCTACGTCTATACTATCAGTAACAGTTGCATTTATTTTTTATGAAAGGGCTTACGGACATATCAACTTGAAACACATGTTCTCATAAGATCACCGAAGTTAAGCAACTCCGAGCCTGTTCAGTACTTAAATGGTTGACCGATTGGCAATGGCAGATGCTATAAGCTTCGTTGTACGAGTGGTGTAATGGTAAACGGTTCAGAATTGGAAATGGGAGAGCCGGGTTCCAATTGCTGTCGGGTCCGTTATATTCATTTACGCGCAAATACTCTTAGGAAAGGTATGAATCAACTTCTTCCCTCCAGCCATGGGTTAATTAGTGGGAGCTGTATTCGTAAATCATTATCATATCTATATTATTCTTATAATCTGACAGTAATTTCTGGTTTCAAATAACTCGCAAAAGGTTTGTAAGCCGTAAAACATCAATCAATCGTGACCCAAGACCCAGTTTTTCAATGCAGCAGTGGTAAATTTCTTCAGCCTGGGAGTATTGCTCATCAAAAAGAAGGAAAACACCGATTAGAAAACTCACGACATAATCCAGCCAGTCTTCAGGGTGATGTCCTGAGGATGAATCCGAAATTGGAATCCCTAAGAGAGTCCGATGTTATTTTCAACCTCATTCTAGCAACTCCTGCGCCGGCGGTAGTATGAAATATTATCAGCCCTTTACTTCTTTTTGCGCAAGAGCTGAGGCCTATCGAGACCTGGTTTTTGCGAAACTATCGATCTTCTATAGCCCTGAAGAGAACATGCTTTACCGCACAGCGGTAGAAAACATAAAAAGCAGCATCATCCGGTTATTACTGAAGTTTATGTTTCGGTGGTGTGGAAAGTCAACATCTGGATTTCGTCAATATTTTCTCTTCAAGTTACGTGTGCTATCCAATTTAGTTGTTCTGCTGTTGGAAATCTTCATATATTGGGCGTTCTTCATGTTTTTCATATGGTTTGACGCTGCGCTACCGTTACCACATAAATGAAAACTCCTCAGGTCTAGATGCATTAACAGAGTCGATTAACCAATGTTACAGAATCCACTCACTGATAGACTGACAAAACATTTAGAGCGAATTACCGGTGGAAGAATGCATAAATTTTAGCTCCTAGAAGTATCATTTTGTTAGATCAATAAAGAGCAGAAACTCGGCAGAGTTGAGAAGTAACTCTAAAGTCAGTGGGCAGTACTATGACAAAATAACATCATACCTACTTTTCTTGGAATCAAAATAGAATGCTGATTATTCATTAATTTCTTCTGCCCCCAGCATTTTAATGTACGAGAATTTTTACAGCACGCGTGTTGAAATATCCACATTATTTAGTATTGTTGAAGCTATCCCTAACATTTTTATTAAAATTTAAAAACTATACATTTCATTCAATTTAGGAACCCAATCGATGAAATTTGAATAAGCTGATTAATTCTGAAAAATACTTTGACAAACCCTACTTTGCAGTTTAATAGTTTCTTTAATATAAGTTTATACGACCTCACAGTAAACAATGTTTTTTAGAAGATTCCTTTTTAACAGTGAAGAATAAATTCTAGGATTTCTTACTCTTGTGCATGCAACATACAACTGGCCATGCTTAAATATTCTAACTTTTTGAAGCGTTTGGCTTTTTGACTTGCTTATAGCTCTCGCAAACGCAGGGCGAATGGGATACTAGATTCTTATATATAAAAATTTTAAAAAAAGATATGCAAAAATCAGTATTTAATTTTTATTTTTATTTATTTTTTATTTTAATCAATAAATTGTTTTTAAAACAGTGGGAGTATTTTGTATGCGAAATAATGGAACTTAATTTTTCCAAAGGAATGAATGTAAATATTTCGCACTTCTCTCCAAAATTTGGTTTCAGTTGGTCAATGTATGGTTACTTAACAGGGTGTGACGGACGTACTAACGGATGCCACACAATGTTCTATACTAGAATTTTTTTGGCAACACACTTCAGAATGTTAAAATCCTTACAGTATTTAGTATTGATGAAGTTATCGTTAAGACGAACGGAAGTCACTGCATTTTATATAGAGATTCTTCTGCCTCCAGATTTTAATGTATTCTTCTATCCCAGAGCTGAAAGTATTTTATTCAATGGATCCATGCTGTGACATAACGGTTTATGTAGAAACTAACGAAAAAAGTGGTGGGATAGAAAATGAGATGAGAATGCTGAAAGAAAGCATAGATAAAATTATGGAAAAAGTAAGACAGAAAATCTGAGATAAAAAAAATGGAAAAAAGACATTCTTATCTTTGTTTCCAACGAAGATTTTTTTTTCTTAATAATTTGTTCAATTTTGGAAGGGATTTTTTTGCGTTTACTATGCCCGTTCGGCGTTCGATGGTGCATCTTCTACCGTCACTTATAACACTTGCCAGGCAGTCACACTATTAAGCTTGCTTTATTTCGATGTCTAAATCTTTTACCTCCCATCGTGCTTTGCGTTTCTTTCTAATGACCCGAGATTGTGTCTTCGGTAGAGCATTTTCAATCGTCTGTTTTTAACACTTACTCGAGAGTTTAACGTTTTTTTTTTTTTAGTTTTCCTTTCTTCAATTTCTCGTTTATATCTTAGAATGTCCCTCTTGCTTAATAATTCCTCACAGAATTTAGTATTGTTGAAGTTATCATTAAGTCTAACAGAATTCACTGCATTTTATATACAGATTCTTTTGCCTCCAGGTTTTAATACATTCTTCTGCGCCAGATTTGAAAGTATTTATTCAATTGATCCAATGGATTTTATCGTCTGAAATTAATAGTCCTTTCTTCGCGCTTTCTTTTTCCTACCTATTTCATCAATAACCGCCTAAAATCAATTCTTTAATGAGACAAATGCTAACACACAATACTGAGTTGATAACTGGAAATTTCATAGCTGATTGATTTGTTTTTACGGATTATCAAACAAACTCTGGTTTATTTAAAGCCAAAACATATTTGTTGGATTGTACGATTTTTTTGTGAGTGAATATTGCATTAAAATTATTTTTAGAATAACAATGTTTATTCTAGATAGACGTTCTACTATTTAACCCATAGCTGGAGGAAATTGATTCATACTTTTCAGAAAAGTATTTTGTGTAAGAACTTGATTGGAATTGGAACTTTCTCATTCAAAGCCGGTACCCATTACACCACCCGACATCCCCGGAAAGAGAAGGAGAAAGAGAGAGAGAGGTGGGGACTGGGAGATAGAGAGAAAAAGGGGAAGAAAGAGAGAGAAAGGGGTGGCAGAGAAAGGGGGAAAGAAAGGCGGGAGAGAGAAAGAGAGAGAGAGAGAGCTGATGTAAAAAGAATTTAATTTATTGCCCTAATGCAATAGTACGGAAGTCGGTTTCGTAAAAGATTCGCTCGTACAGGCTCCATTTTCAAACGAAGCTAAATTTATAATATGGATATCGGAAACCTGTCCAGTGGCAAAAATAACCCCCTTCTTATGAGGCGTTTGAAGTCAGCTAAATGCTTGTATTTAGAATACGATGCATGACCGGATTACCCGTAAAATTGGCACAGCGTATTCATCCCTCCTCTTTTCATTCTCTGCAATTTGGCCTTGTGTGCTGCACGAAGTCAACATTAGGTAATATCAGAAGAAAAAAAAAAGGACTAAAAGTAGAGAAAGAATGAAAGCATTTCTAAAAGTTCTACCTGTTATTAAGCGATAGGGGGAAAGATGCTACGAAGAAATGAAAGGTACCTGTTAGGAACTGAGTAATGTAGAATCATCATGAAATCCGAGCAAATCCTTTCCAAATTCTCGTAATTGGAGACGTTTTCTTGGACGTTCTTCTGTTTACAGGACGTGCCACGTCCTTCGTTATTATCCGCATCTAGCACGGAAACTAATGAAAGAAATCTTATTGAAACATCCTGCAAATAAGTGTTTGAGCATTAATACTGCTCCCTTAAAGATGTTGCTTTAGTAAGAGATCTACGGTCTTAGTATGATCTACGAAAACAACGCATCACTAAAGTATATGATCGATGAGTTAAATTCTCTACATTAAAATAGACATTAAAAATGGTACATACGGAATAAGACAAGAAAAGCAGTTTTCTCTATTCGATATATACTATAATAATATACTAAACAAATAATGTCATATTATCAAAAATATCTAAAGTAAATTATTATTTTAACTAATACAATCACTCTGTAAACATACTGATATGTCCTGGAAAGGGATATATTTGAACGAAGTAGCTAAGTGGTTTTGGCTACTATAACCAAGTAGAATATGGTAGCAGTAATCGATCGCAGGTAAGAAGTGTAGATCAATGACGTAGTCCAATGGGTGTCGTTATAGACTTAGTTCTTAGACTATGGCTCTTGACTCTGTCGTACCTACCCGTCCGTCGGTATTTATGATAGACACCAGCCAATCATATTCCACTGAGGGGGAACACAGGTGTATGCATATTCCATTACATCAGAGGTAAAGAAAGTGTGTTTGTTTGCGCTTTCTCTCTCCTGATTAAAATATACACTTTCTCTTTGGAACAACTATAACCTCTCCCATATATATATATATATATATATATATATATATATATATATATATATATATATTTGGTTGGATAGATGTGAGTTTGTGAGCCCCCTGGTTTCACGCTTTAGCGATCGTCAGATAAACTAATTAATGTTTTAAAAAATTTGGGTTCATGTAGATTGCGTGTATTGGTGTTATTGTGGAAGTGGTGGGGGATATTTCGTCGTTTTGTCATTCATCGTACTAACGCAAACATCGATGTATGCAGACACATATACATACATACTTGGTCGTCCGTCGGGACTCATACATATATAAACATATGTGGGCAGTTTCGGCTATGACACATGTATGTATACGGGTGGTGTTACATCTATACATACGCATTTGTATGTTGAAATGTTGAAATCTAAACATTGGAAGTGTGGCGGAAATGTCTCGTTGATGTGTACATGTCATATGTATTTTCCAGCTGGAAAATATTTCCTCGCATGTATGTATATGCGTGTGGTGGGGTTTGTGTAAAATTATGATAGGTAAAAATTACAAACCACCAACAATCACAATTTAATTTCAAGATACGATCAAAATAATTGCATCTATCATTATTATAATTGCACCACCATTAGTAATCACTTTTACTACAATACCTTTTAACTAACAATATTATCATTACCACCAACGCACAGCACCATCACTTACACATCACACCCACTATTAACATATAAATCCACTACAATCTTTATTACTCCCCCAGCATATTTAATACCTTAAAACAATATGATCAGATATAATTTCCATATGTAACCATGAGAATAAACACCTATTACCAGGCAGCTTTAATATAATAACAATAATAATTTTGTAATTAAAAATTAAAAATTATAGCAATCTCCAACTACCATAATTTTACACAGAATACCTATTATCAGGATTTATACCAAAATAAATTAATACATATAACAAAATAAAACAAAAATAAAATAAAACACCAACAACCACTTTTTAGTTCAAGCTACCACCACTATAACTACATTCATGGTTTTATCATTCTCCCACCACCGTTACTAATCATTTCTACCAATTTACAATTTCTACCAATTTATGATAACTATTAGCTAACTATCATTGTCTCCAATCCCTTGAAACATTACTATCACATCATACCATATAGACCCGTTATTAAATTGAACTACCCTCTCACCCAGCACATTGAATATTAAACTAAACATCACCATATAAATTAACCAATAAGGATTACAAATTTCTACCTGTTACATATACACAGTCACCAAAAACAAACAAATAACCAGCTTTAAATATAACAAATAAACCCCCATTTTTTTTTTCAAAAATTTAAAAATAAATATAAATAATAATAATTTTTACCTATCATAATTTTACACAAACCCCACCACACGCATATACATACATGCGAGGAAATATTTTCCAGCTGGAAAATACATATGACATGTACACATCAACGAGACATTTCCGCCACACTTCCAATGTTTAGATTTCAACATTTCAACATACAAATGCGTATGTATAGATGTAACACCACCCGTATACATACATGTGTCATAGCCGAAACTGCCCACATATGTTTATATATGTATGAGTCCCGACGGACGATCAAGTATATATATATGTCTGCATACATCGATGTTTGCGTTAGTACGATGAATGACAAAACGACGAAATTTCCCCCACCACTTCCACAATAACACCAATACACGCAATCTACATAAACCCAATTTTTTTAAAACATTAATCAGTTTGTCTGACGATTGCTAAAGCGTGAAACCCAGGGTCACAAACTCACATCTATCCAACCAAATATCTTAGCTCTATCTCTGATATTGAGCGCTTTCTAATAAGTACCGCGCATATAATATATAAATAAATATATAAATAATTATACATATATATGTTTGTTTATATTTATATACACTTTTCACAAACACACACACACACACACACATATATATATATATATATATATATATATATATTCAGGTGCCTCAAGCACACTTATTAATCTGTTTGCTTTCATAAGTGCTTCTATATGCTGTTGAAAAATTTAAAATCAATTCCTCTATTTATTTGATATATGCTTGCTTTAATATTTTTTCTTCAAGTTTCAGATGTTATGAAAGATTTTAAAAACTGCTTTCTCTTACTAGCCATGGGAAAATGGAATAAAAATAATTAATCAAGTCGATTTGAGTAGATATCCGTCTGAAACCACTATATATATATATATATATATATATATATATATATATATATATATATATATATATTATATGTCCCGAAAGGGATATATTTGAACGAAGTAACTAAGTGGTTTCGGTTACTATAACCAAGTAGAACATGGTAGCAGTAATCGATCGCAGGTAAGAAGTGTTAGCATAGTCCAATGGGCGTCGTTATAGACTTAGCTCTCAGACTAAGGCTCTTGACTCTGTCGTACCTACACGTCCGTCGGTATTTATGACGGACACCAGCTAATCATATATCAGTGAGGGGGAACACAGGTGTATGCATATTCCATTATATCACATACGAGTTGAGAAAATTCTCACTTATGGACTTTATATGATACCCACAATTTTCAAAGATAATTATGTGCATAAAAAGCCTTACAGGCAAAGTAAATTTTCTAATCAATTACCAATTGAATCTCCTTTTTCTATGCGTCATGTCCCGACGGTGACAATCATCTCTACAATTTCCTTTTCTTTTGTATCTCTCAATAAATTTTGTCTTTTCTAGTTCTGCTATCCAATTAAATATATCTGTTAAAATGAGATGTTAGTATTATATTTATGGTCGTGTAATTTAGGTGACGATTTATCCATCGCACCTTGTACAGCTGCCGACAATATAATGGAGTTCGCAATGACTCCATAATCTCGACTGTGTCGATACAACATTATGAATATCATCGAAAACACGTATATAATATGTCTGGCAAAATTGTTAAAGATTTACTTTTCTAATTGAGACATGTAGAGATTAGATAACATATAACCTAGCTCCGACATCAGTTACTGTTTAAAGGACACCATAAAGAGTTAATCATGTAGGATATAAGTTGCCTGGCAACGTTTGGTTTATTAGGTGAAAGTGAATAATATTCATATATTTCCCTATTATTATTGAGGTGATTCATTTACACGGGAAGTCATAAGGGACTATAAATAGCTGAAGCTATTGCAGATAATATAGTAGAGTTCATATTACTACCCGTGAGTCAGTAACACGACACTACGCTACAATGTCGTCACCGATACCTAAAGAACCGAACGAATAATTATCATTGGATAATTATAAGTACGCACAAGCGTGGCTTAAGATTCTAGCAGCTAAACTAGAACAAAAATGCTGAACGGTTTTGAAATCAGTTGGGGGTAGAAAACCATATAACTGATGTCTTCTTGGCAACTGCTGGTTGTGAGGCCATTATAAAATTATCAGCAATTTCACACCCAAGACAGTTGGACGAAATGAGGTTTATCAACTAATGGTGAAAAACATAGCACCCAAGATAAAACTAGTGAATAGAGAGAGAGGTAGGTTTATGAGCATTTCTCAAAAAGCGAATGAACCAGTTACTGAATATGTTCTTCGTTTAAATATTGTGAATTTGATAATCTGGGATCGGAAAAACCAGTCAACTGAAGAAGATTTGATCCAAATGAAATTGGTGAACTGACATCAAGATGAGAAGTATCGGCAAATGACCAATGCATTTACATCTGGAAAAGTTGTCCCCCGAACAGAACGTCGACTTTGTTCAGAATGAAGAATTAATTCGAAAATTTATTAAAACAAATGTTACGGATCTGGCCACATAAGCAAAAAAGAAAAAAGATAAAATAACGTGTATTTTCTGTGGATATCAACATCAAAGAGAAAAACAAAAATGTCCAACATATAAAAAAATGTGAAACGTGTTTCAAAATGAATTATTTTAAACGCATGTGTACATTCAAAAAGTAAAACATAGAGACGGTCCAACAAAATGAAGAGAAAATAAGTATGCACGTCTTTTCATTGAAAAATAAGAAAAAAAAGAGTTATTAAAAATTCGAATCAATAACGTTATATTGGACATACAACTAGATACGGGAAGTGACGTGACGTTGATACGCATAAATTTCGGGAAGAAATTAGGAAAGCCATGTTTAAATAAAAGCCTTTTTCCAGTTGAATCAGTTCGTCGGATCAGTGATAAAAACGTGAGGCTATTTTGAAGCCTACGTGAAACTAAAAAAATAAGTTTGACGTATTACCAATTATTATGGCAAACAGAGAAAAGAATCATGGTCTAATAGGAAATGATTTATGGAATATAAATTTGACAAAGTCAAGTAAACAAAGTCAAAGCTGAAGAAAGTGGAATGTTAAAAATCTATAAAGCAAAGGAAGCAGGAGAAGTGCTAGTCCATCTCTAACGTATAGATGTGGAAAAACTACAAAAAATACTGGAACAAGTTCTACTTGAACGAGATCTGCTTAGAAGGTGCAAATGAACTTCCCCGTTTTTAATTTTAAGGAAGAAGGAAGGGGATTTGCATGTTTGCGGTGACTACAAAATAGGCGTAAACCATAAAATATGTGCACTCATATCCTATCTCCGATGTAAAATGCGCTTTGAAATCCCTTCCGGACATGAAAACATTCTCTAATATTGATCTAAAGTTGGCATACCATCAAATACCGCTTGACGAAAACTTTGAAGTAGTCAAAACGATAAACACGGCAATAGATTTATTACGATGGACAAGAATACCATATAGAATCAAAACCGCCACCGTGAGTGGCGGCACTATAGGTGGCAACCACCTATAAGTATCGAGTCGGTACGCTGGCTGGGATCTTTCCCAGCTGCGCTAGTCGAACTGTCTGCCCGAAGGCAGGGAGGAACCCGGACGAGGCTATACCGAAGGGGAGAGTTTCGTCCGGGGAGGTAGACTGACCCGATCCCGTTTATGCGGGGTCTACGGGGATTTTTTAGCCGAGCCTCCGGGCTCGGGAACCCCACTTTAAATTCGGCCTTGTGCCACATGTGACTGAGTGGGGCAGTTACTAAATAGCGTCGATCTGCGATCTTGTCTCTCGTTTTGTTCGATTCTGGTCCGTGCTTGACCGCATTACTGACGCGTGTGGATTACTTTTTGCTTGTTACGACTAACACCGTTCTGTTAAGTTCAAATTTATGTTATTTTTAACATTCTTTTGTTGACTGTTATCTAGAAACTTTTTTGATTTTTTTCACTTCTTCCTTCCTTTTTCAATTTATTATATTCTCGTTTCTAATTTTTTCCTTTTTTTTAATTTTTACGTTAAAGTCTTCTTTTTAATTAACTTTTCAATTTACTAAACTCCGCTCCCACAGTTTATCTGTTTAGTTATCGTCAGAATTTATTATTTCTTAGTTCAAATTACTACGTTTTAATTGTTACGTATTGCTTCTTTCTTTATTTTCATTTCCTTTCAAATAATCTTTAAGTGTTCTATTCTTTTATTTTTTCTGTTTTCGTAATTGTTCTAATTGTTTGTGTTTAGGTAGTCTAACTTGTCTGTTTTCAGTATTTGTTTATTGGCAAGCCTTTATTTTTTTAGCGGCCATCTTGGTTTTGTATTATATCGTATTCGTGTCTATAACTTGGCAACCTTTATATTTTTAGCGGCCATCTTGATTTTGTTTAGTTAATACGTATTGTTTCGTATTTGCGTCTGTAACTTGTCCTCTTTTGTTTATTGGCAAGCCTGTATTTTTAGCGGCCATCTTGTCTTTTTGTTTTCTGTTATTACGTATTGTTGCCTATTCGTGTCTGTAACTTGTCTTTTTTACTTTTATATTTAGTGTAAAAAAAGATTTTTTAAAGTGTCTTCTTTATAGTTTTTTCTTATTTTGTGTATTTTATTGTTTTGTATAACGGTTGCATTACGTTATAATTTTGGGCATATTTTTTGTTTGTGACCAATTGTTCACGTTTTAATTTTGTGCTTTTCTTTTTTAACGTATTTTGTAACTGTTATTTTTTTGTTATTTTAAATTTGTTTGTATCGCTGCTAGGCGAACTTTGTTTCAGTTTTTTTCATCGCCGATAGGCGACTATTGTTTCTTTCCACCCTTCTCCTTCCCTTCCCGTTATTTAAATCCTAAAGGTTGAGAAAAAACATTCCGTCTTTCCATATTAAAAGGAAGAAACCTGTTATGGAAGGTTTTAAGAGGTCAGTAAAGAAACATTTATTTTCTGTAAAAAAAAAAAAAAAACACCCGCCGGATAAGGATGACCCTGAAGAGTACCCAGTTTTACCAAGTGTACCTTCAAATGAGGAAGTCGTCCAAGCTTTTAAAAATGCTACTAAGTCTACGGAGGCTGAAAAGAGCCAATATGTAGACGCCAATAATGGCCAGGAAAAAAGACAAGTCAAGTGAGAATGCAAAGGCCGGGGAATCGCCCTCTTGTTAGAAGTCCCGCCCTAATTGTATTATCAATATTGCGGAGTTCTTGGAGCGAGCTAAGAGTTACACCCACCTTGTTGTAGAAGGTGGACTCTTAAAAGACCCCAAGAATTAAGAAAAATTGATATTGAAAAGAATAGTGTCGGTCTTCGTTGTGGACAAGCGTTCGCGCAAAATCTTTTTTTTGACGAAAGACACAGTGATAAAATCACTCGAGTCCATGGGGTTCAAGCCCCTCCAGAATCGTTAAAGCAGCCGGATATTTCATGTGTGACGTATTTCTACCCACACCGGAAGACAGTGTTGCTGCTTCAAGTCGTGACTTGATAACCAAAGATCTAATATTACGCACAGAGTATGAAGGCCAAAGAAGGACCATCCTGGCAATATATGAGGTCCCTGAGTTTATCGGAGAACCGCTGGCTACTTTCCTACCACAGTATGGCGAGATACTAGGCGCTTCCTTCGATAGCCTGAACGGGGAGTGGGGCTTCGAAATATTGTTAGACCGAAAAGCCTTCCTCTCCATCCCCAACTGTCTGGAAGTAGGGAACTTGGGGCTGCAGGTGATTGTGACTGGCCGCAAACCGGTATGTTGGAAGTGCAGAGAGACTGGTCACCTCCCCTCTTCCAGCCCAAAGAAGAAGGCTTCTGGAAATCAAGGTCCAGTTAATAAAAATCCCTCTCTGACTTTGTTTTTAACTACCGCCTCGGCTTTAATGGGTATACCAGCTTCCGGGACCGGTACGGTTAAACCTCCGGTTGGCGCAACATCTAAGGTCACATTCCCCAAAGAGCCTTCGCCTTATGCTAGTGCAGTTGTGGAGAAGGGAAAGGGCGAATAGCTGGTTGCGAGTAAGGCCAGAGGGAAGCGCCAGACAGCGGGTCCTCAGTCCCATGAAGCTCCAAAGGCGAAAGGTACACACAGCTCTACTCCCTCTGGCAACGTTAAGGGCGATGACCTGGCCTCAAAACAAATTTTCAAGGAACAACAAAAAAAGTATGACCTGGGTTATGAAAAAACTGAAAAGATTAATGAATTAAAAAGAATTAGACCTTCAAAAATAGACCCTGCCCAAATCTCCTACTCCTTCAACGTCCGCTGTTCCATCCACACCTTCACCAAGAAACAAACTTCCCCTCTGTCAAGACCTAAATCAGTCATCCTCAGCTGAAATCGCAGTCCTTACCGATAAAAATCCGGCTACACCCCTCTTCATAGTCCCAGTTCTTCCCCTGTTAAACAAAGCTCCACCTACACCCATCTTCACACTCTTAGTCCTTCTCCCGTTAAAAATGTTGAAATGCCCCCTCCTCCTTCCAAAAGGCAAAGAAGCCCCACCCAGGAGCTTAAAGACAAGCGATAAAAAACGCAACGGCATATATACAACTCAGGGGAGGATGTGTGTCATATCTCCCCCCGCACAAGCCGATCGAGCAAAAGACTATGGGAACCGCATTAAGGACCTGGAATACCTGCTTTCCATCAGGCGGTATGCCGATTTAGATGTGGAGAATCCTTACAATTTCCCGCATGCACAAAGGGTTCTAACGGTATCAAAACTGGGACTGGTGCCAAGAAAGCATGGGCGATGTTAGACGAGGCAATCGGATCATACATGTTGTCATTATCCCTTGCAACTGTTGAAAACAAGCAGCTCAAGCGTTTAAAACAATTTTGTGCAGGGAGGGTCCCAGTTTTAGGTCACCCCTTCCTCTATACAGCGCTTAAATTTACATTCCCCTGGGATATCGGCGGAATCTCTCAAGACGGTACCATCAAGACTGAGATGGGCCATGGGTCTATGGGAGAGGCTGTCGGTATTCTTACCCCGATAATGTTCAAATCACTGTCCCAACCCTAATTAGGTCTGATAATGGTACTCTGGTTAGCGAGTTTGAATGTCCGGATCAGAATCTCGTAGGGCGAGACTTGATCGCGATCTTCAGCGTCTCGGAGTGGATGTATGTTGTGTACAGGAGACCTATTTTTTATCTCGCGACCATGAGGACATTCTGTCTAAGAGGTTCAGCATGTATTGATGGACGCTCGAGGGGTTTTTCCTGGCTGGTAAGGAAGTCTCTGGATGCGACGTGTACTCTTTGCGTGCTGGATATTACCATAAAGGATAAGGCTCTTCGTCTCATTGGGGTTTATACGCCCAATGAATCTACGCAGCGGCCTGTTTTTCTCCGGCGGATCAAGCCGTTTTTGATGACATCTCGTTCGGTGGTTCTAGCGGGTGACTGGAATGCCGTCCTTGATGCCGATATAGATCGTATAGGGTAAAAAAACAGGTACTAACAATCCGGATGTGAAACCTTTTCGAGGCATTATCGACGGGTTTGATCACGTCGATAATTATCGAAATGAGCACCCCGGGAGGTAGTATGGACTTGGACTAGGGGCACCAGCTCGGATACCTTGGTGAGCATAAGCTACATCGACCGAGTTTTAGTCAAGAGAGTTGAAGTAGGGCTCTTAGAATGTCCAAGTTTCCATTTTATAGTTTACTCGGATCATAGGCTTGTCCGGGTTCGGGTAAACTTAGATAAGCCTATGATTAAGTTGGCTGGTTACTGGAAATTGAACGCGTCGTTATTTGGTGAGCAAGATTTCCGGGACCAGCTTCTACTAATGCTACAGCGAGAATTGTCGGGGGCTGTGTTTGGGAATAAGTGGTGGGATTCGTTGAAATCAAAACTTAGGTCTTTTGCTGCTGATTTTAGTCGAGGGCTCAATATAGCAGGATTAGCAGCGCAAAAGTCTTGTGAGGAAAAAGTTGATCGGGCGATAAAATCCCGTGTTATTGGGGACGTAACCGTAGCTGAGGCGGAGTTGGCCTCCTTGCTTATCAAGAAGGATCAAGCTCCGGTAGTCAGGTAGGGCTAGGCTAAAAAGAATATCTTTCAAGGCTACGAATATGGCCGCTTCATTGCGTGCAGAGGAAGCTCGTAGGGCATGTAGTCGGCATATCGCTTGCATCACATTGCCAAACAAGCGAACTGTGACAACAGACGCGGGCATTTGTGAGGCTTTCCGTGACTACTTTCGGGAGGAGGAGACCGGCCGTACTCCTCGAGGCGAGGGCTCTTTCTATTGTGAATGTGGACTTGTCCTCAAGCGACTGTTACGGGCGAAGGATGACATCTCCGACGTCCAGCCGTTGTCTCGTAAGGCATTATATCAGGTGTTAGTTAGGGGAAAAGTTCAAGATGATTTGATAGGCGAGCTCGGTCTGACGAAGCGCGAGGCTCGCTGCATATGGCCTTGGGCTCCCGGGCTGAAATGTCTCACTAACACTGAGGCATCACTCACCTGGCTGATGATTCGTGGGTCCCTCTGGGTCGCCAAGAGACTTTGTTCAGCGGATTTGGTGAAGTCGCCAAACTGCGTTCGCTGCAGTAGGGAGGTAGAGACCCTAGGTCCCGCCTTTTTTCAGTGTAGTGTCGTATCTCCGTTGTGCAAGTTTGTTGAAGACATCTTGGTGCGCATGCTGCGCGGAAAGTTCTTTGCCCTCGAGGTCAGTTCCGTCTGTAGCAGTATAGTACCGCCGTTAGCTATGTTTTACTATGCTGATTGGGGGTTATGCGAGTCGTGATATGGACGACGCGACAGAAGGAATTTCTTGGGGACGAGAAGTTTACCTCTCCCCAACTGATCTTGTTCTTTAGGAAGCTTAAAGTCAAGATCAGGACGGAAAGGAGACGACTCCCTCCATTGGAATTTGGCGAATGATGAGTGAGCCTTGCGCGTCTCTGCAGAGTGAAAGGTGCTGACTTAGAGTGGCATTTTGATGCCGGTTAGGAATTAAGAATTTGGGGAATTGCTGGGTTGAACAGTCGCAACCCTCCCTTGTGTATTGGTTAGTTTAGGTCGGTTTTTATTTTAGTTTTCTCTCCTTTTTGAAAGTTAGCTAGGGTATGTATGCTCATTGGCCCTTTTTATTTCTTCCCCTATTTTTTCCTTTCTTTTGATTAATCCCCCATTCTTCCCATCGTTAGGTGGTTAGTGATGTCAGTTCTCTGGTGGGTGCAGGGCGGCTTTCGTTTCGAGTGATTTTTTCGTATTTGCTGAGTGAGTGTTTGTAGTGAGTGCATGGCTTGTATGAGTGTTTTATATTTTTTAAAGTCCCGCATTGATTTCGTCCAGTTAACTGATATTTCTGCCACAGTTAGGGCTGTGGGGGTTTAACTTGTAGATAGTTTTTTGTGAACATTTATAAATACTCATTTGGGTTTTTAGATTTTAAATTGTTATTTTTATTCCTCCCCCCCACAGACAATGAATTGTAAATATGGGGACTAGTTTAAGGCTTCATAGAGTTTCTGAGGTATTATGGTGGCTGAGGAAAGAATGGCAAGTAAGAATGCGTTGTTTTGGTGAATGGAATGTTGTTGGTTTGCCTGGGTCAGTGATTGTGACTAGCTAAGTTTAATCTTAAGACAGATGATGATCGTCATTTTCCCCATTTCCCCTTTTTGGCCTTGTGCCACAATTGTACTTTTAACGTACGAGCCTGGATCTGCGAGACTAGCGGCTTTCCGATAGCAGCACACACACACACCTGTACTGACTTCCGATGACCGTGCGCATAGCTATTATTAGGTTGGTGCAAAAATAATGACGTAATAATGTCGTTTTTTTGACGTATTTTTAACGTCAAAAAACGACATTCTTACGTCATTATTTTTGAACCAACCTAATACTTCCTTGCTTGTTGTACTGGTTTCTAAAATAAACTTGCTACTATTTAGCGACCGTGTTTGTCCATTCCATATTCCTATTAGAACGGAATATAACAAAAAGTATTGGAGTTTTTTTTATGACATGTAAATTTCTGTAGACTATATGTAGAGCGTGATCCAAGTTGACAGTACGTTTCACTGATTTAAGAAAAGAGAATGTGGAATTAATTTGGACAAAAGA
>CAHIKZ030005377.1:0-50000 GCA_903632075.3 Acanthosepion pharaonis
TATTTCAATAAGATTAAAGCTATGTGACGGACGGACGAACGTACGGACAACGCACCACGCAAGCACTCCCCCAATTACAGACTTTTAGTATTATATTGATAATCTTACTATAATTTCTGCTTTGACGCATTAGGTTCTATTTGCAAGAATCATTCGGATTCGCAGCAGAAATTAGAGGTACAGCGTATTATTTCAATAAGATTAAAGCTATGTGACGGACGGACGAACGTACGGACAACGCACCACGCAAGCACTCCCCCAATTACAGACTTTTAGTATTATATTGATAATCTTATTATAATTTCTGCTTTTGACGCATTAGGTTCTATTTCAATAAAGAATCATTCGGACGATTCGACAACGCAGAAATTAGATATTGATAATCTTATTATTTCAATAAGATTAAAGAATATGTGACGGACGGACGAACTATGTGACGGACGGACAACGCGGACAACGCAAGCACTCCCCCAATTACAGACTTTTAGTATTATATTGATAATCTTATTATAATTTCTGCTTGACGCATTAGGTTCTATTTGCAAGAATCATTCGGATTCGCAGCAGAAATTAGAGGTACAGCGTATTATTTCAATAAGATTAAAGCTATGTGACGGACGGACGAACGTACGGACAACGCACCACGCAAGCACTCCCCCAATTACAGACTTTTAGTATTATATTGATAATCTTATTATAATTTCTGCTTTGACGCATTAGGTTCTATTTGCAAGAATCATTCGGATTCGCAGCAGAAATTAGAGGTACAGCGTATTATTTCAATAAGATTAAAGCTATGTGACGGACGGACGAACGTACGGACAACGCACCACGCAAGCACTCCCCAATTACAGACTTTTAGTATTATATTGATAATCTTATTATAATTTCTGCTTGACGCATTAGGTTCTATTTGCAAGAATCATTCGGATTCGCAGCAGAAATTAGAGGTACAGCGTATTATTTCAATAAGATTAAAGCTATGTGACGGACGGACGAACGTACGGACAACGCACCACGCAAGCACTCCCCAATTACAGACTTTTAGTATTATATTGATAATCTTATTATAATTTCTGCTTGACGCATTAGGTTCTATTTGCAAGAATCATTCGGATTCGCAGCAGAAATTAGAGGTACAGCGTATTATTTCAATAAGATTAAAGCTATGTGACGGACGGACGAACGTACGGACAACTACGGACAACGCACCACGCCCTCCCCAATTACAGACTTTTAGTATTATATTGATAATCTTATTATAATTTCTGCTTGACGCATTAGGTTCTATTTGCAAGAATCATTCGGATTCGCAGCAGAAATTAGAGGTACAGCGTATTATTTCAATAAGATTAAAGCTATGTGACGGACGGACGAACGTACGGACAACGCACCACGCAAGCACTCCCCCAATTACAGACTTTTAGTATTATATTGATAATCTTATTATAATTTCTGCTTTGACGCATTAGGTTCTATTTGCAAGAATCATTCGGATTCGCAGCAGAAATTAGAGGTACAGCGTATTATTTCAATAAGATTAAAGCTATGTGACGGACGGACGAACGTACGGACAACGCACCACGCAAGCACTCCCCCAATTACAGACTTTTAGTATTATATTGATAATCTTATTATAATTTCTGCTTGACGCATTAGGTTCTATTTGCAAGAATCATTCGGATTCGCAGAAATTAGAGGTACAGTATTATTTCAAAATTAAAGGTGACGGACGGACGAACGTACGGATTATTTACAGAATTGATAAAGATTTTAAATTAGGTTCTATTTGCAAGAATCTATGTATTATTTGACGGACGGACGAACGTACGGACAACGCACCACGCAAGCACTCCCCCAATTACAGACTTTTAGTATTATATTGATAATCTTATTATAATTTCTGCTTTGACGCATTAGGTTCTATTTGCAAGAATCATTCGGATTCGCAGCAGAAATTAGAGGTACAGCGTATTATTTCAATAAGATTAAAGCTATGTGACGGACGGACGAACGTACGGACAACGCACCACGCAAGCACTCCCCCAATTACAGACTTTTAGTATTATATTGATAATCTTATTATAATTTCTGCTTGACGCATTAGGTTCTATTTGCAAGAAATTCATTCGGATTCGCAGCAGAAATTAGAGGTACAGCGTATTTATTTTCAATAAGATTAAAGCAAGAATATTGTGACGGACGGACGAACGTGTGACGGACGGACGAAACGGCACCACGCAAGCACTCCCCCAATTACAGACTTTTAGTATTATATTGATAATCTTACTATAATTTCTGCTTGACGCATTAGGTTCTATTTGCAAGAATCATTCGGATTCGCAGCAGAAATTAGAGGTACAGCGTATTATTTCAATAAGATTAAAGCTATGTGACGGACGGACGAACGTACGGACAACGCACCACGCAAGCACTCCCCCAATTACAGACTTTTAGTATTATATTGATAATCTTATTATAATTTCTGCTTGACGCATTAGGTTCTATTTGCAAGAATCATTCGGATTCGCAGCAGAAATTAGAGGTACAGCGTATTATTTCAATAAGATTAAAGCTATGTGACGGACGGACGAACGTACGGACAACGCACCACGCAAGCACTCCCCCAATTACAGACTTTTAGTATTATATTGATAATCTTATTATAATTTCTGCTTGACGCATTAGGTTCTATTTGCAAGAATCATTCGGATTCGTATTAGCAGAAATTAGACGGACAGCGTATTATTTCAATAAGATTAAAGCTTATATGACTGGACGGACGAACGTACGGACAACGCACCACGGACAAGCACCACGCAAGCACCCCCAATTACAGACTTTTAGTATTATATTGATAATCTTATTATAATTTCTGCTTGACGCATTAGGTTCTATTTGCAAGAATCATTCGGATTCGCAGCAGAAATTAGAGGTACAGCGTATTATTTCAATAAGATTAAAGCTATGTGACGGACGGACGAACGTACGGACAACGCACCACGCAAGCACTCCCCCAATTACAGACTTTTAGTATTATATTGATAATCTTATTATAATTTCTGCTTGACGCATTAGGTTCTATTTGCAAGAATCATTCGGATTCGCAGCAGAAATTAGAGGTACAGCGTATTATTTCAATAAGATTAAAGCTATGTGACGGACGGACGAACGTACGGACAACGCACCATCACTCCCCCAATTACAGACTTTTAGTATTATATTGATAATCTTATTATAATTTCTGCTTGACGCATTAGGTTCTATTTGCAAGAATCATTCGGATTCGCAGCAGAAATTAGAGGTACAGCGTATTATTTCAATAAGATTAAAGCTATTGACGGACGGACGAACGTACGGACAACGCACCACGCAAGCACTCCCCCAATTACAGACTTTTTATTATATTGATTGATAATCTTATTATAATTTCTGCTTGACGCATTAGGTTCTATTTGCAAGAATCATTCGGATTCGCAGCAGAAATTAGAGGTACAGCGTATTATTTCAATAAGATTAAAGCTATGTGACGGACGGACGAACGTACGGACAACGCACCACGCAAGCACTCCCCCAATTACAGACTTTTTTAGTATTATATTGATAATCTTATTATAATTTCTGCTTGACGCATTAGGTTCTATTTGCAAGAATCATTCGGATTCGCAGCAGAAATTAGAGGTTCTCAGCAGAAATTAGAGGTACGTAGCGTATTATTTCAATAAGATTAAAAGCTATGTGACGGACGGACGAACGTACGGACAACGCACCAGGTTCTATTTGCAAGAATCATTCTCCCCAATTACAGACTTTTAGTATTATATTGATAATCTTATTATAATTTCTGCTTTACGCATTAGGTTCTATTTGCATGAATCATTCGGATTCGCAGCAGAAATTAGAGGTACAGCGTATTATTTCAATAAGATTAAAGCTATGTGACGGACGGACGAACGTACGGACAACGCACCACGCAAGCACTCCCCCAATTACAGACTTTTAGTATTATATTGATAATCTTATTATAATTTCTGCTTGACGCATTAGGTTCTATTTGCAAGAATCATTCGGATTCGCAGCAGAAATTAGAGGGTACAGCGTATTATTTCAATAAGATTAAAGCTATGTGACGGACGGACGAACGTACGGACAACGCACCACGCAAGCACTCCCCCAATTACAGACTTTTAGTTATTGATAATCTTATTATATTTTCTGATTGACGCATTAGGTTTATTTGCAAGAATCATTCGGATGCGTAGCAGGACTTAGAGGTACAGCGTATTATTTCAATAAAATTAAAGATATGTGACGGACGGACGAAAGTACGGACAACGCACCACGCAAGCACTCCCCCAATTATAGACTTTTACTTTTATATTGATAATCTTATTATATTTTCTGCTTCACGCATTAGTTTCTATTTGCAAGAATCATTCGGATTCGCAGCAGAAATTAGAGGTACAGCGTATTATTTCAATAAGATTAAAGCTATGTGACGGACGGACGAACGTACGGACAACGCACCACGCAAGCATTCCACCAATTATAGACTTTTAGTATTATATTGATAATCTTATTATAATTTCTGCTTTGACGCATTAGGTTCTATTTGCAAGAATCATTCAATAAGGATTCGCAGCAGAAATTAGAGGTACAGCGTATTATTTCAATAAGATTAAAGCTATTTGTGACGGACGGACGAACGTACGGACAACGCACCACGTACGGACAAACCACTCCCCCAATTACAGACTTTTAGTATTATATTGATAATCTTATTATAATTTCTGCTTGACGCATTAGGTTCTATTTGCAAGAATCATTCGGATTCGCAGCATTAGAGAAATTAGAGGTACAGCGTATTATTTCAATAAGATTAAAGCTATGTGACGGACGGACG
This sequence comes from Acanthosepion pharaonis, assembly GCA_903632075.3. Taxonomy (NCBI): domain Eukaryota; kingdom Metazoa; phylum Mollusca; class Cephalopoda; order Sepiida; family Sepiidae; genus Acanthosepion; species Acanthosepion pharaonis. The sequence goes on from CAHIKZ030005377.1 coordinate 4,904, forward strand.
AACGTACGGACAACGCACCACGCAAGCACTCCCCCAATTACAGACTTTTAGTATTATATTGATAATCTTATTATAATTTCTGCTTGACGCATTAGGTTCTATTTGCAAGAATCATTCGGATTCGCAGCAGAAATTAGAGGTACAGCGTATTATTTCAATAAGATTAAAGCTATGTGACGGACGGACGAACGTACGGACAACGCAACCACAGACTTTTAGTAGCACTCCCCAATTACAGACTTTTTAGTATTATATTGATAATCTTATTATAATTTCTGATTACGCATTAGGTTCTATTTGCAAGAATCATTCGGATTCGCAGCAGAAATTAGAGGTACAGCGTATTATTTCAATAAGATTAAAGCTATGTGACGGACGGACGAACGTACGGACAACGCACCAACAACGCACTCCCCAATTACAGACTTTTAGTATTATATTGATAATCTTATTATAATTTCTGCTTTGACGCATTAGGTTCTATTTGCAAGAATCATTCGGATTCGCAGCAGAAATTAGAGGTACAGCGTATTATTTCAATAAGATTAAAGCTATGTGACGGACGGACGAACGTACGGACAACGCACCACGCAAGCACTCCCCCAATTACAGACTTTTAGTATTATATTGATAATCTTATTATAATTTCTGCTTGACGCATTAGGTTCTATTTGCAAGAATCATTCGGATTCGCAGCAGAAATTAGAGGTACAGCGTATTATTTCAATAAGATTAAAGCTATGTGACGGACGGACGAACGTACGGACAACGCACCACGCAAGCACTCCCCAATTACAGACTTTTAGTATTATATTGATAATCTTATTATAATTTCTGCTTGACGCATTACGTTCTATTTGCAAAAATCATTCGGATTCGCAGCAGGACTTAGAGGTACAGCTTATTATTTCAATAAGATTAAAGCTATGTGACGGACGGACGAACGTACGGGCAACGCACCACGCAAGCACTCCCCCAATTACAGACTTTTAGTATTATATTGATAATCTTATTATAATTTCTGCTTGACGCATTAGGTTCTATTTGCAAGAATCATTCGGATTCGCAGAAGGACTTAGAGGTAAAACGTATTATTTCAATAAGATTAAGCGTAATTTCAATAAGAACAAGCTATTTGCAAGACGGACGGACGAACAATAAGATTAAACGGACGGACGAACCACGCAAGCACTCCCCAATTACAGACTTTTAGTATTATATTGATAATCTTATTATAATTTCTGCTTTGACGCATTAGGTTCTATTTGCAAGAATCATTCGGATTCGCAGCAGAAATTAGAGGTACAGCGTATTATTTCAATAAGATTAAAGCTATGTGACGGACGGACGAACGAACGGACAACGCACCACGAAAGCACTCCCCCAATTACAGACTTTTAGTATTATATTGATAATCTTATTATAATTTCTGCTTGACGCATTAGGTTCTATTTGCAAGAATCATTCGGATTCGCAGCAGAAATTAGAGGTACAGCGTATTATTTCAATAAGATTAAAGCTATGTGACGGACGGACGAACGTACGGACAACGCACCACGCAAGCACTCCCCAATTACAGACTTTTAGTATTATATTGATAATCTTATTATAATTTCTGCTTGACGCATTAGGTTCTATTTGCAAGAATCATTCGGATTCGCAGCAGAAATTAGAGGTACAGCGTATTATTTCAATAAGATTAAAGCTATGTGACGGACGGACGAACGTACGGACAACAATTATATTGATAATCTTACTATAATTTCTGCCATTAGGTTCTATTTGCAAGACAACGATTCGCAGCAGAAACAACTCCCCAATTACAGACACCACGCAAGCCTCCCCAATTTTAGTATTATATTGATAATCTTATTATAATTTCTGCTTGACGCATTAGGTTCTATTTGCAAGAATCATTCGGATTCGCAGCAGAAATTAGAGGTACAGCGTATTATTTCAATAAGATTAAAGCTATGTGACGGACGGACGAACGTACGGACAACGCACCACGCAAGCACTCCCCCAATTACAGACTTTTAGTATTATATTGATAATCTTACTATAATTTCTGCTTGACGCATTAGGTTCTATTTGCAAGAATCATTCGGATTCGCAGCAGAAATTAGAGGTACAGCGTATTATTTCAATAAGATTAAAGCTATGTGACGGACGGACGGACGAACGTACGGACAACGCACCACTTTTAGTATTAAGCACTCCCCCAATTAAAGACTTTTATTATTATATTGATAATCTTATTATAATTTCTGCATGACGCATTAGGTTCTATTTGCAAGAATCATTCGGATTCGCAGCAGAAATTAGAAATACAGCGTATTATTTCAATAAGATTAAAGCTATGTGACGGACGGACGAACGTACGGACAACGCACCACGCAAGCACTCCCCCAATTACAGACTTTTAGTATTATATTGATAATCTTATTATAATTTTCTTGACGCATTAGGTTCTACAAGAATCATTCGGAGGTTCAGCGTATTTTTCAATAAGATTAAATCATTCGGACGAACGTTCGGACAACGCGCAAGCACTCCCCAAAGACTTTTAGTATTATATTGATAATCTTATTATTTTCAATTAGGATGCAAGAATCATTCGGATTCGCAGCAGAAATTAGAGGACGGACAATAAGATTAAAGCTATGTGACGGACGGACGAACGTACGGACACAACGCACCAAGCACTCCCCCAATTACAGACTTTTAGTATTATATTGATAATCTTATTATAATTTCTGCTTGACGCATTAGGTTCTATTTGCAAGAATCATTCGGATTCGCAGCAGAAATTAGAGGTACAGCGTATTATTTCAATAAGATTAAAGCTATGTGACGGACGGACGAACGTACGGACAACGCACCACGCAAGCACTCCCCCAATTACAGACTTTTAGTATTATATTGATAATCTTATTATAATTTCTGCTTGACGCATTAGGTTCTATTTGCAAGAATCATTCGGATTCGCAGCAGAAATTAGAGGTACAGCGTATTATTTCAATAAGATTAAAGCTATGTGACGGACGGACGAACGTACGGACAACGCACCACGCAAGCACTCCCCCAATTACAGACTTTTAGTATTATATTGATAATCTTATTATAATTTCTGCTTGACGCATTAGGTTCTATTTGCAAGAATCATTCGGATTCGCAGCAGAAATTAGAGGTACAGCGTATTATTTCAATAAGATTAAAGCTATGTGACGGACGGACGAACGTACGGACAACGCACCACGCAAGCACTCCCCAATTACAGACTTTTAGTATTATATTGATAATCTTATTATAATTTCTGCTATTTGACGCATTAGGTTCTATTTGCAAGAATCATTCGGATTCGCAGCAGAAATTAGAGGTACAGCGTATTATTTCAATAAGATTAGATTAAAGCTATGTGACGGACGGACGAACGTACGGACAACGCACCACGCAAGCACTCCCCCAATTACAGACTTTTAGTATTATATTGATAATCTTATTATAATTTCTGCTTGACGCATTAGGTTCTATTTGCAAGAATCATTCGGATTCGCAGCAGAAATTAGAGGTACAGCGTATTATTTCAATAAGATTAAAGCTATGTGACGGACGGACGAACGTACGGACAACGCACCACGCAAGCACTCCCCCAATTACAGACTTTTTAGTATTATATTGATAATCTTATTATAATTTCTGCTTGACGCATTAGGTTCTATTTGCAAGAATCATTCGGATTCGCAGCAGAAATTAGAGGTACAGCGTATTATTTCAATAAGATTAAAGCTATGTGACGGACGGACGAACGTACGGACAACGCACCACGCAAGCACTCCCCCAATTACAGACTTTTAGTATTATATTGATAATCTTATTATAATTTCTGCTTGTACGCATTAGGTTCTATTTGCAAGAATCATTCGGATTTCGCAGCAGAAATTAGAGGTACAGCGTATTATTTCAATAAGATTAAAGCTATGTGACGGACGGACGAACGTACGGACAACGCACGGACAACGCACCACGCAAGCACTCCCCCAATTACAGACTTTTCGTATTATATTGATAATCTTACTATAATTTCTGCTTGACGATTCGCAGCAGAAATTAGGTTCTATTTGCAAGAATCATTCGGATTCGCAGCAGAAATTAGAGGTACAGCAAGAATATTATTTCAATAAGATTAAAGCAATAAGATTGTGGACGGACGAACGAACGTACGGACAACGCACCACGCAAGCACTCCCCAATTACAGACTTTTAGTATTATATTGATAATCTTATTATAATTTCTGCTTGACGCATTAGGTTCTATTTGCAATAATCATTCGGTTTCGCAGCAGAAATTAGAGGTACAGCGTATTATTTCAATAAGATTAAAGCTATGTGACGGACGGACGAACGTACGGACAACGCACCACGCAAGCACTCCCCCAATTACAGACTTTTAGTATTATATTGATAATCTTATTATAATTTCTGCTTGACGCATTAGGTTCTATTTGCAAGAATCATTCGGATTCGCAGCAGAAATTAGAGGTACAGCGTATTATTTCAATAAGATTAAAGCTATGTGACGGACGGACGAACGTACGGACGGACGAACAATTACGGACATTATATTGATAATCTTATTATAATTTCTGCTTTGACGCATTAGGTTCTATTTGCAAGAATCATTCGGATTTCCAGAAATTTACAGATTTTTCAAGTATTATATTGATAATCTTATTATATTGATAATTTCTGCTTGACGCATTAGGTTCTATTTGCAAGAATCATTCGGATTCGCAGCAGAAATTAGAGGTACAGCGTATTATTTCAATAAGATTAAAGCTATGTGACGGACGGACGAACGTACGGACAACGCACCACGCAAGCACTCCCCCAATTACAGACTTTTAGTATTATATTGATAATCTTATTATAATTTCTGCTTGACGCATTAGGTTCTATTTGCAAGAATCATTCGGATTCGCAGCAGAAATTAGAGGTACAGCGTATTATTTCAATAAGATTAAAGCTATGTGACGGACGGACGAACGTACGGACAACGCACCACGCAAGCACTCCCCCAATTACAGACTTTTAGTATTATATTGATAATCTTATTATAATTTCTGCTTGACGCATTAGGTTCTATTTGCAAGAATCATTCGGATTCGCAGCAGAAATTAGAGGTACAGCGTATTTATTTCAATAAGATTCAATAAGATTAAAGCTATCATTGACGGACGGACGATTAAACTATGTGACGGACAACGAACACGGACAACGCACCACGCAAGCACTCCCCCAATTACAGACTTTTAGTATTATATTGATAATCTTATTATAATTTCTGCTTGACGCATTAGGTTCTATTTGCAAGAATCATTCGGATTCGCAGCAGAAATTAGAGGTACAGCGTATTATTTCAATAAGATTAAAGCTATGTGACGGACGGACGAACGTACGGACAACGCACCACGCAAGCACTCCCCCAATTACAGACTTTTAGTATTATATTGATAATCTTATTATAATTTCTGCTTGACGCATTAGGTTCTATTTGCAAGAATCATTCGGATTCGCAGCAGAAATTAGAGGTACAGCGTATTATTTCAATAAGATTAAAGCTATGTGACGGACGGACGACGGACGAACGTATTATATTACGGACAACGCACCATTTGCAAGAATCACGGATTCCCAGAAATTACAGACGTATTATTTTAAGATTATATGTGACGGACGGACGGACGAATATTTACTCCCCCAATAATATTATATTGATAATCTTATTATAATTTCTGCTTGACGCATTAGGTTTATTTATTCTATTTGCAAGTTCATTCGGCAAGAATCATTCGGATTCGCAGCGAAGAAATTAGAGGTACAGCGTATTATTTCAATAAGATTAAAGCTATAGGACAAGGACGGACGGACGAACGTACGGACAACGGACGGACACGGACAACGCACCACACGCCCCCCCAATTACAGACTTTTAGTATTATATTGATAATCTTATTATAATTTCTGCTTGACGCATTAGGTTCTATTTGCAAGAATCATTCGGATTCGCAGCAGAAATTAGAGGTACAGCGTATTATTTCAATAAGATTAAAGCTATGTGACGGACGGACGAACGTACGGACAACGCACCACGCAAGCACTCCCCAATTACAGACTTTTAGTATTATATTGATAATCTTATTATAATTTCTGCTTGACGCATTAGGTTCTATTTGCAAGAATCATTCGGATTCGCAGCAGAAATTAGAGGTACAGCGTATTATTTCAATAAGATTAAAGCTATGTGACGGACGGACGAACGTACGGACAACGCACCACGCAAGCACTCCCCCAATTACAGACTTTTAGTATTATATTGATAATCTTATTATAATTTCTGCTTGACGCATTAGGTTCTATTTGCAAGAATCATTCGGATTCGCAGCAGAAATTAGAGGTACAGCGTATTATTTCAATAAGATTAAAGCTATGTGACGGACGGACGAACGTACGGACAACGCACCACGCAAGCACTCCCCAATTACAGACTTTTAGTATTATATTGATAATCTTATTATAATTTCTGCATTAGGTTCTATTTGACGCATTAGGTTCTATTTGCAAGAATCATTCGGACGAATTCGCAAGCAGAAATTAGAGGTACAGACGTATTATTTCAATAAGATTAAAGCTATGTGACGGACGGACGAACGTACGGACAACGCACCACGCAAGCACTCCCCCAATTACAGACTTTTAGTATTATATTGATAATCTTATTATAATTTCTGCTTGACGCATTAGGTTCTATTTGCAAGAATCATTCGGATTCGCAGCAGAAATTAGAGGTACAGCGTATTATTTCAATAAGATTAAAGCTATGTGACGGACGGACGAACGTACGGACAACGCACCACGCAAGCACTCCCCCAATTACAGACTTTTAGTATTATATTGATAATCTTATTATAATTTCTGCTTTACGCATTAGGTTCTATTTGCAAGAATCATTCGGATTCGCAGCAGAAATTAGAGGTACAGCGTATTATTTCAATAAGATTAAAGCTATGTGACGGACGGACGAACGTACGGACAACGCACCACGCAAGCACTCCCCCAATTACAGACTTTTAGTATTATATTGATAATCTTATTATAATTTCTGCTTGACGCATTAGGTTCTATTTGCAAGAATCATTCGGATTCGCAGCAGAAATTAGAGGTACAGCGTATTATTTCAATAAGATTAAAGCTATGTGACGGACGGACGAACGTACGGACAACGCACCACGCAAGCACTCCCCCCAATTACAGACTTTTAGTATTATATTGATAATCTTACTATAATTTCTGCTTGACGCATTAGGTTCTATTTGCAAGAATCATTCGACGATTCGCCCCAATTACAGACTTTTAGTATTATAAATTATAAGGTACAGCGTATTATTTCAATAAGATTAAAGCTATGTGACGGACGGACGAACGTACGGACAACGCACCACGCAAGCACTCCCCCAATTACAGACTTTTAGTATTATATTGATAATCTTACTATAATTTCTGCTTGACGCATTAGGTTCTATTTGCAAGAATCATTCGGATTCGCAGCAGAAATTAGAGGTACAGCGTATTATTTCAATAAGATTAAAGCTATGTGACGGACGGACGAACGTACGGACAACGCACCACGCAAGCACTCCCCAATTACAGACTTTTAGTATTATATTGATAATCTTATTATAATTTCTGCTTGACGCATTAGGTTCTATTTGCAAGAATCATTCGGATTCGCAGCAGAAATTAGAGGAACAGCGTATTATTTCAATAAGATTAAAGCTATGTGACGGACGGACGAACGTACGGACAACGCACCATGCAAGCATTCCACCAATTAAAGACTTTTATTATTATATTGATAATCTTATTATAATTTCTGCTTGACGCATTAGGTTCTATTTGCAAGAATCATTCGGATTCGCAGCAGAAATTAGAGGAACAGCGTATTATTTCAATAAGATTAAAGCTATGTGACGGACGGACGAACGTACGGACAACGCACCACGCAAGCACTCCCCAATTACAGACTTTTAGTATTATATTGATAATCTTACTATAATTTCTGCTTGACGCATTAGGTTCTATTTGCAAGAATCATTCGGATTCGCAGCAGAAATTAGAGGTACAGCGTATTATTTCAATAAGATTAAAGCTATGTGACGGACGGACGAACGTACGGACAACGCACCACGCAAGCACTCCCCCAATTACAGACTTTTAGTATTATATTGATAATCTTATTATAATTTCTGCTTGACGCATTAGGTTCTATTTGCAAGAATCATTCGGATTCGCAGCAGAAATTAGAGGTACAGCGTATTACTTCAATAAGATTAAAGCTATGTGACGGACGGACGGACGAACGTACGGACAACACACCACGCAAGCACTCCCCCCAATTACAGACTTTTACTATTATATTGATAATCTTACTATAATTTCTGCTTGACGCATTAGGTTCTATTTGCAAGAATCATTCGGATTCTCAGCAGAAATTAGAGGTACAGAGTATTATTTCAATAAGATTAAAGCTATGTGACGGACGGACGAACGTACGGACAACGGACACAAGCACTCCCCAATTACAGACTTTTAGTATTATATTGATAATCTTATTATAATTTCTGCTTGACGCATTAGGTTTACAAGAATCATTCGGATTCGCAGCAGAAATTATTATTATTTCAATAAGATTAAATCTATTGACGGACGGACGAACGTACGGACAATAATTTCTGCTTGACGCATTAGGTTCATTTGCAAGAATCATTCGGATTCGCAGCAGAAATTAGAGGTACAGCGTATTATTTCAATAAGATTAAAGCTATGTGACGGACGGACGAACGCGAACGTACACGCAACACTCCCAATTACAGGTATTATATTGATAATCTTACTATAATTTCTGCTTGACGCATTAGGTTCTATTTGCAAGAATCATTCGGATTCGCAGCAGAAATTAGAGGTACAGCGTATTATTTCAATAAGATTAAAGCTATGTGACGGACGGACGAACGTACGGACAACGCACCACGCAAGCACTCCCCCAATTACAGACTTTTAGTATTATATTGATAATCTTATTATAATTTCTGCTTGACGCATTAGGTTCTATTTGCAAGAATCATTCGGATTCGCAGCAGAAATTAGAGGTACAGCGTATTATTTCAATAAGATTAAAGCTATGTGACGGACGGACGAACGTACGGACAACGCACCACGCAAGCACTCCCCCAATTACAGACTTTTAGTATTATATTGATAATCTTATTATAATTTCTGCTTGACGCATTAGGTTCTATTTGCAAGAATCATTCGGATTCGCAGCAGAAATTAGAGGTACAGCGTATTATTTCAATAAGATTAAAGCTATGTGACGGACGGACGAACGTACGGACAACGCACCACGCAAGCACTCCCCAATTACAGACTTTTAGTATTATATTGATAATCTTATTATAATTTCTGCTTGACGCATTAGGTTCTATTTGCAAGAATCATTCGGATTCGCAGCAGAAATTAGAGGTACAGCGTATTATTTCAATAAGATTAAAGCTATGTGACGGACGAACGTACGGACAACGCACCACGCAAGCACTCCCCCAATTACAGACTTTTAGTATTATATTGATAATCTTATTATAATTTCTGCTTGACGCATTAGGTTCTATTTGCAAGAATCATTCGGATTCGCAGCAGAAATTAGAGGTACAGCGTATTATTTCAATAAGATTAAAGCTATGTGACGGACGGACGAACGTACGGACAACGCACCACGCAAGCACTCCCCCAATTACAGACTTTTAGTATTATATTGATAATCTTACTATAATTTCTGCTTTACGCATTAGGTTCTATTTGCAAGAATCATTCGGATTCGCAGCAGAAATTAGAGGTACAGCGTATTATTTCAATAAGATTAAAGCTATGTGACGGACGGACGAACGTACGGACAACGCACCACAAGAAGCACTCCCCCAATTACAGACTTTTTAGTATTATATTGATAATCTTATTATAATTTCTGCTTGACGCATTAGGTTCTATTTGCAAGAATCATTCGGATTCGCAGCAGAAATTAGAGGTACAGCGTATTATTTCAATAAGATTAAAGCTATGTGACGGACGGACGAACGTACGGACAACGCACCACGCAAGCACTCCCCCAATTACAGACTTTTAGTATTATATTGATAATCTTATTATAATTTCTGCTTGACGCATTAGGTTCTATTTGCAAGAATCATTCGGATTCGCAGCAGAAATTAGAGGTACAGCGTATTATTTCAATAAGATTAAAGCTATGTGACGGACGGACGAACGTACGGACAACGCACCACGCAAGCACTCCCCCAATTACAGACTTTTAGTATTATATTGATAATCTTACTATAATTTCTGCTTTACGCATTAGGTTATATTTGCAAGAATCATTCGGATTCGCAGCAGAAATTAGAGGTACAGCGTATTATTTCAATAAGATTAAAGCTATGTGACGGACGAACGTACGGACAACGCACCACACAAGCACTCCGCAATTACAGACTTTTAGTATTATATTGATAATCTTACTATAATTTCTGCTTTACGCATTAGGTTCTATTTGCAAGAATCATTCGGATTCGCAGCAGAAATTAGAGGTACAGAGTATTATTTCAATAAGATTAAAGCTATGTGACGGACGGACGAACGTACGGACAACGCACCACGCAAGCACTCCCCCAATTACAGACTTTTAGTATTATATTGATAATCTTATTATAATTTCTGCATGACGCATTAGGTTCTATTTGCAAGAATCATTCGGATTCGCAGCAGAAATTAGAGGTACACCGTATTATTTCAATAAGATTAAAGCTATGTGACGGACGGACGAACGTACGGACAACGCACCACGCAAGCACTCCCCAATTACAGACTTTTAGTATTATATTGATAATCTTATTATAATTTCTGCTTTGACGCATTAGGTTCTATTTGCAAGAATCATTCGGATTCGCAGCAGAAATTAGAGGTACAGCGTATTATTTCAATAAGATTAAAGCTATGTGACGGACGGACGAACGTACGGACAACGCACCACGCAAGCACTCCCCCAATTACAGACTTTTAGTATTATATTGATAATCTTATTATAATTTCTGCTTGACGCATTAGGTTCTATTTGCAAGAATCATTCGGATTCGCAGCAGAAATTAGAGGTACAGCGTATTATTTCAATAAGATTATTAAAGCTATGTGACGGACGGACGAACGTACGGACAACGCACCACGCAAGCACTCCCCCAATTACAGACTTTTAGTATTATATTGATAATCTTATTATAATTTCTGCTTGACGCATTAGGTTCTATTTGCAAGAATCATTTCGGATTCGCAGCAGAAATTAGAGGTACAGCGTATTATTTCAATAAGATTAAAGCTATGTGACGGACGGACGAACGTACGGACAACGCACCACGCAAGCACTCCCCCAATTACAGACTTTTAGTATTATATTGATAATCTTACTATAATTTCTGCTTGACGCATTAGGTTCTATTTGCAAGAATCATTCGGATTCTCAGCAGAAATTAGAGGTACAGCGTATTATTTCAATAAGATTAAAGCTATGTGACGGACGGACGAACGTACGGACAATGCACCACGCAAGCACTCCCCCAATTACAGACTTTTAGTATTATATTGATAATCTTATTATAATTTCTGCATGACGCATTAGGTTCTATTTGCAAGAATCATTCGGATTCGCAGCAGAAATTAGAGGTACAGCGTATTATTTCAATAAGATTAAAGCTATGTGACGGACGGACGAACGTACGGACAACGCACCACGCAAGCACTCCCCCAATTACAGACTTTTAGTATTATATTGATAATCTTATTATAATTTCTGCATGACGCATTAGGTTCTATTTGCAAGAATCATTCGGATTCGCAGCAGAAATTAGAGGTACAGCGTATTATTTCAATAAGATTAAAGCTATGTGACGGACGGACGAACGTACGGACAACGCACCACGCAAGCACTCCCCCAATTACAGACTTTTAGTATTATATTGATAATCTTATTTATAATTTCTGCTTGACGCATTAGGTTCTATTTGCAAGAATCATTCGGATTCGCAGCAGAAATTAGAGGTACAGCGTATTATTTCAATAAGATTAAAGCTATGTGACGGACGGACGAACGTACGGACAACGCACCACGCAAGCACTCCCCAATTACAGACTTTTAGTATTATATTGATAATCTTTATAATTTCTGCTTGACGCATTAGGTTCTATTTGCAAGAATCATTCGGATTCGCAGCAGAAATTAGAGGTACAGCGTATTATTTCAATAAGATTAAAGCTATGTGACGGACGGACGAACGTACGGACAACGCACCACGCAAGCAAGCACTCCCCCCCAATTACAGACTTTTAGTATTATATTGATAATCTTATTATAATTTCTGCTTGACGCATTAGGTTCTATTTGCAAGAATCATTCGGATTCGCAGCAGAAATTAGAGGTACAGCGTATTATTTCAATAAGATTAAAGCTATGTGACGGACGGACGAACGTACGGACAACGCACCACGCAAGCACTATTTCCCCAATTACAGACTTTTAGTATTATATTGATAATCTTATTATAATTTCTGCTTATTATAATTTTTGACGCATTAGGTTCTATTTGCAAGAATCATTCGGATTCGCAGCAGAAATTAGAGGTACAGCGTATTATTTCAATAAGATTAAAGCTATGTGACGGACGGACGAACGTACGGACAACGCACCACGCAAGCACTCCCCCAATTACAGACTTTTAGTATTATATTGATAATCTTATTATAATTTCTGCTTGACGCATTAGGTTCTATTTGCAAGAATCATTCGGATTCGCAGCAGAAATTAGAGGTACAGCGTATTATTTCAATAAGATTAAAGCTATGTGACGGACGGACGAACGTACGGACAACGCACCACGCAAGCACTCCCCAATTACAGACTTTTAGTATTATATTGATAATCTTATTATAATTTCTGCTTGACGCATTAGGTTCTATTTGCAAGAATCATTCGGATTCGCAGCAGAAATTAGAGGTACAGCGTATTATTTCAATAAGATTAAAGCTATGTGACGGACGGACGTATTCCCCAATTACAGACTTTTCAATAATTATTCTATTATGATATTATATTGACGGACGGAGCAGAAATTAGAGGTACACGTATTATTTCAATAAGATTAAAGCTATGTGACGGACGGACGAACGTACGGACAACGCACCACGCAAGCATCCCCCAATTACAGACTTTTAGTATTATATTGATAATCTTATTATAATTTCTGCTTGACGCATTAGGTTCTATTTGCAAGAATCATTCGGATTCGCAGCAGAAATTAGAGGTACAGCGTATTATTTCAATAAGATTAAAGCTATGTGACGGACGGACGAACGTACGGACAACGCACCACGCAAGCACTCCCCCAATTACAGACTTTTAGTATTATATTGATAATCTTATTATAATTTCTGCTTGACGCATTAGGTTCTATTTGCAAGAATCATTCGGATTCGCAGCAGAAATTAGAGGTACAGCGTATTATTTCAATAAGATTAAAGCTATGTGACGGACGGACGAACGTACGGACAACGCACCACGCAAGCACTCCCCCAATTACAGACTTTTAGTATTATATTGATAATCTTATTATAATTTCTGCTTGACGCATTAGGTTCTATTTGCAAGAATCATTCGGATTCGCAGCAGAAATTAGAGGTACAGCGTATTATTTCAATAAGATTAAAGCTATGTGACGGACGGACGAACGTACGGACAACGCACCACGCAAGCACTCCCCCAATTACAGACTTTTAGTATTATATTGATAATCTTATTATAATTTCTGCTTGACGCATTAGGTTCTATTTGCAAGAATCATTCGGATTCGCAGCAGAAATTAGAGGTACAGCGTATTATTTCAATAAGATTAAAGCTATGTGACGGACGGACGAACGTACGGACAACGCACCACGCAAGCACTCCCCCAATTACAGACTTTTAGTATTATATTGATAATCTTATTATAATTTCTGCTTGACGCATTAGGTTCTATTTGCAAGAATCATTCGGATTCGCAGCAATAAGATTAAAATTAGAGGTACATTACAGACTTTTATTATTTCAATAAGATTAAAGCATTATGAAATTGACGGACGGACGAACGGACGGACAACGCACCACGCAAGCACTCCCCAATTACAGACTTTTAGTATTATATTGATAATCTTATTATAATTTCTGCTTTGACGCATTAGGTTCTATTTGCAAGAATCATTCGGATTCGCAGCAGAAATTAGAGGTACAGCGTATTATTTCAATAAGATTAAAGCGTACGGACGGACGAAACGGACGAGCATTAGGGTTCTATTTGCAAGAATCGAACGCACAGAAATTAGACGTAAGCGTATTATTTCAATAAGATTACAGACGGACGAAGTACGGACAACGCACCACGCAATTGATCCCCAATTACAGACTTTTAGTATTATATTGATAATCTTATTATAATTTCTACTTGACGCATTAGGTTCTATTTGCAAGAATCATTCGGATTCGCAGCAGAAATTAGAGGTACAGCGTATTATTTCAATAAGATTAAAGCTATGTGACGGACGGACGAACGTACGGACAACGCACCACGCAAGCACTCCCCCAATTACAGACTTTTTTATATTGATAATCTTTATAATTTTGATAATAGGTTTATTTGCAAGAATCATTTTCTGCAGAAATTAGAGGTACACGTATTATTTCATTAAGGTTCTATTTGACAAGAATCACCACGCAAGATTCAATTACAGACTTTTAGTATTATATTGAAATTCTTAGGTAACACGCATTAGGTTCTATTTCAAGAAATAAGAAATTAGAAAGTATTATTTCAATGATTGACGGACGGACGGACGAACGTACGGACAACGCACCACGCAAGCACTCCCCCAATTACAGACTTTTAGTATTATATTGATAATCTTATTATAATTTCTGCTTGACGCATTAGGTTCTATTTGCAAGAATCATTCGGATTCGCAGCAGAAATTAGAGGTACAGCGTATTATTTCAATAAGATTAAAGCTATGTGACGGACGGACGAACGTACGGACAACACAACACAAGCAACTCCCCAATTACAGACTTTTAGTATTATATTGATAATCTTATTATAATTTCTGCTTGACGCATTAGGTTCTATTTGCAAGAATCATTCGGATTCGCAGCAGAAATTAGAGGTACAGCGTATTATTTCAATAAGATTAAAGCTATGTGACGGACGGACGAACGTACGGACAACGCACCACGCAAGCACTCCCCAATTACAGACTTTTAGTATTATATTGATAATCTATAATTAATTTCTGCAAGAATCACGCATTAGGTTCTATTTGCAAGAATCATTCGGATTCGCAGCAGAAATTAGAGGTACAGCGTATTATTTCAATAAGATTAAAGCATTATATTTGACGGACGGACGAACGTACGGACAAGCTATGTGACGGACACCACGTACGGACAACGCACACGCCCCCAATTACAGACTTTTAGTATTATATTGATAATCTTATTATAATTTCTGCTTTGACGCATTAGGTTCTATTTGCAAGAATCATTCGGATTCGCAGCAGAAATTAGAGGTACAGCGTATTATTTCAATAAGATTAAAGCTATGTGACGGACGGACGAACGTACGGACAACGCACCACGCAAGCACTCCCCCAATTACAGACTTTAATATTATATTGATAATCTTATTATAATTTCTGCTTGACGCATATTTTCTGCAGCAGAAATTAGAGGTACAGCGTATTATTTCAATAAGATTGACGCGGATTAGGTTCTATTTGCAAGAATCATGCTTGACGCATTAGGTTCTATTTGCAAGAATCATTCGGATTCGCAGCAGAAATTAGAGGTACAGCGTATTATTTCAATAAGATTAAAGCTATGTGACGGACGGACGAACGTACGGACAACGCACCACGCAAGCACTCCCCCAATTACAGACTTTTTAGTATTATATTGATAATCTTATTATAATTTCTGCTTTGACGCATTAGGTTCTATTTGCAAGAATCATTCGGATTCGCAGCAGAAATTAGAGGTACAGCGTATTATTTCAATAAGATTAAAGCTATGTGACGGACGGACGAACGTACGGACAACGCACCACGCAAGCACTCCCCAATTACAGACTTTTTAGTATTATATTGATAATCTTATTATAATTTCTGCTTGACGCATTAGGTTCTATTTGCAAGAATCATTCGGATTCGCAGCAGAAATTACAGGTACAGTATTATATTGTATTGCAAGAATCATTCAATAAGAAATTAAAGCGTATTATTTCAATAAGATTAAACGGACGGACGAACGTACGGACAACGCACCACGCAAACACTCCCCAATTACAGACTTTTAGTATTATATTGATAATCTTATTATAATTTCTGCTTGACGCATTAGGGTTCTATTTGCAAGAATCATTCGGATTCGCAGCAGAAATTAGAGGTACAGCGTATTATTTCAATAAGATTAAAGCTATGTGACGGACGGACGAACGTACGGACAACGCACCACGCAAGCACTCCCCCCAATTACAGACTTTTAGTATTATATTGATAATCTTACTATAATTTCTGCTTTACGCATTAGGTTCTATTTGCAAGAATCATTCGGATTCGCAGCAGAAATTAGAGGTACAGCGTATTATTTCAATAAGATTAAAGCTATGTGACGGACGGACGAACGTACGGACAACGCACCACGCAAGCACTCCCCCAATTACAGACTTTTAGTATTATATTGATAATCTTATTATAATTTCTGCTTGACGCATTAGGTTCTATGCAAGAATCATTTGGATTCGCAGCAAGAATCATTCGGATTCGCATTACAGACTTTTAGTATTATATTGATAATCTTATTATAATTTCTGAAATTAGAGGTACAGCGTATTATTTCAATAAGATTAAAAGCTATGTGACGGACGGACGAACGTACGGACAACGCACCACGCAAGCACTCCCCAATTACAGACTTTTAGTATTATATTGATAATCTTATTATAATTTCTGCATGACGCATTAGGTTCTATTTGCAAGAATCATTCGGATTCGCAGCAGAAATTAGAGGTACAGCGTATTATTTCAATAAGATTAAAGCTATGTGACGGACGAACGTACGGACAACGCACCACGCAAACACTCCCACAAATACAGACTTTTCGTATTATATTGATAATCTTACTATAATTTCTGCTTTACGCATTAGGTTCTATTTGCAAGAATCATTCGGATTCGCAGCAGAAATTAGAGGTACAGCGTATTATTTCAATAAGATTAAAGCTATGTGACGGACGGACGAACGTACGGACAACGCACCAACGCAAGCACACTCCCCAATTACAGATTTTAGTATTATATTGATAATCTTATTATATTTTCTGCTTGATGCATTAGGTTCTATTTGCAAGAATCATTCGGATTCGCAGCAGAAATTAGAGGTACAGCGTATTATTTCAATAAGATTAAAGCTATGTGACGGACGGACGAACGTACGGACAACGCACCACGCAAGCACTCCCCCAATTACAGACTTTTAGTATTATATTGATAATCTTATTATATTTTCTGCTTCACGCATTAGGTTCTATTTGCAAGTATCATTCGGATTCGCAGCTGGACTTAGTGGTACAGCGTGTTATTTCAATAAGATTAAAGCTATGTGACGGACGGACGAACGGACAACGCACCACGCAAGCACTCCCCCAATTACAGACTTTTAGTATTATATTGATAATCTTATTATATTTTCTGCTTGACGCATTAGGTTCTATTTGCAAGAATCATTCGGATTCGCAGCAGGACTTAGAGGTACAGCGTATTATTTCAATAAGATTAAAGCTATGTGACGGACGGACGAACGTACGGACAACGCACCACGCAAGCACTCCCCAATTACAGACTTTTAGTATTATATTGATAATCTTATTATATTTTCTGCCCACGCATTAGGTTCTATTTGCAAGAATCTTTTCGTATTCGCAGCAGAACTTATTAATCATATTATTTCAATATATTAAAGCTTTGACGGACGGACGAACGGTCGGACAACGCACCACGCAAACACTCCCCCAATTACAGACTTTTAGTATTATATTGATTATCTTATTATAATATCTGCTTGGCGCATTAGGTGCTATTTGCAAGAATCATTCGGATACGCTGCAGGACTTAGAGGTACAGCATAATATATCAATAAGATTAAAGATATGTGACGGACGGACGAACGAGGGACAACGCACCACCACGCAACTACCCCCAATTACAGACTTTTAGTATTATATTGATAATCTTATTATATTTTCTGCTTGACGCATTAGGTTTTATTTGCAAGAATCATTCGGATTCGCAACAGGACTTAGAGGTACAGCATATTATTTCAATAAGATTAACGCTATGTGACGGACGGACAGACGGACAACGCACCACGCAAGCACTACCCCAATTACAGACTTTTATCATCATAATTATAATCATATTATATTTTCTACTTGGCGCATTAGGTTTTATTTGCAAGAATCATTCGGATTCGCAGCAGGGCTTCGAGGTACAGCATATTATTTCAATTAGATTAACGCTATGTGACGGACGGATGGACAACGCACCACGCAAGCACTCCCCCAATTACAGACTTTAATATTATATTGATAATCTCATTATATTTTCAGCTTTACGCTTTAGCTTCTATTTGCAAGATTCATTCGGATTCGCAGCAGGACTTAGATGTACAGCATATTATTTCAATAAGATTAACGCTATGTGGCGGACGGACGGACAGACGGACAGACGGACAACGCACCACGCAAGCACTCCCCCAATCACCGACTTTTAGTATTATATTGATAATCTTATTTTATTTTCTGCTTGACGCATTAGGTTCTATTTTCAGGAATCATTCGGATTCGCAGCAGGATTTAGATGTAAAGCATATTATTTCAATAAGTACAACAGCAATTACATGTTTTGTATTAATTATCTTTTTATCATTTCTGTTTGACGAATTAAGATCTATTTACGGGAATCATTCTGATTCGCAGCAGACGTACCGGGCATCATTTCAATCAGATTAGTTTAAATCTTTATGTCGCGGACGGACAACCCACCACGCAAGCACTCCCGGTATTACTGACTATTAGTATTATATTCTTAATCTTATTATATTTTCTGCTTAACCCATTACGTTCTATTTGAAGGAATCATTCCGATTCGCAGCTGGACTGAATGGTACTGGACATCATTTCAATCAGATTAAATTAAATCTTTATGTGGCGGACGGACGGACAACGCAACACGCAAGCACTCGCATAATTACAGACATTTAATATTATATTGATAATCTTATTATCATTTCTGCTTGGCGCTTTAGGATCTATTTCCAGGAGCCATTCTGATTCACAGCACACCTTAGATGTACCTAACATCATTTCAATCAGATTAACTTAGGCGCACCATGCAAGCCCTATCGCAATTACAGACTCTTAGTATTATATTGATAATCTTATCATTTCTGCTTGACGCATTAGGGTTTCTTTTTAGGAATCATTCTGATTCGCATCTCGTCTTTGATGTACCTGGCATCACTGGAAATGCGCTGGTAATAACGTTACTTGGGATTGGTCATGTTCTACGTCTTTTGTCCCCAAGCTGTGGGTCGGACCTGAGATGTTATCATCATCATCATCATCCCCTAGCTGAAACATTTAATTTTTGGTGAGGATACACATGTTTGAATCGACGCCGTTAATTATTTAGTTTTTTTTTTTTAACCATGCTTTAAATCTACTGTTTTCACACTCTAAGGGCAATAATGCTCTCTGTCACGGTTCGAGACTGCCGTCTTCTTTTTACGACAAATTACGTCTCAGCCAGCGTATTTTCGGTCGCTTGGCCACATGGAGCGGCGCGGCCCGGCAACGTTCATTTATGCATTCTAAAAAATGCATATCCCCTCGAAAATTTTCTTCTGGAAAGACCATACCTGCAACATATTTCGCATCCGAAACGTAAACTAAGCAATTTATAAGGAATTAATAGATCCTTTATACGATATTAACCTACTGCATATATGTGAAGAAGAGAGAGAGATAGAATTCAAAGACACTACTCAATATGCTGGATACATTATAGATGAAATACCAGTTATCATGAAAGACCTTTTAAGAGGACTTCATGACGATGTCAGGCAAAACCGAGGAAGTTCGAGAAATAGCTAGCTAGCTAACTAACTTGATAGCTAGCTAGCTAACTAGCTTGATAGATAGATAGATAGATAGATAGATAGATGGAGTCTCTCGAAGTCGTAATTTTAAAGATTTTTAAGTACCGTGAAAAAAGCCGTCATCAAGTCAAGGAAAATCGAAGAAGTTAGAGAAACAGCGAGATAGATATCTTGCTAACTAGAAGTGTTAGCAAGGTATCTGTCTATCTATCTATCTATCTATCTATCTATCTATCTAGATAGATAGATAGATAGATAGATAGATAGATGCAGTCTCTCGAAAACTTGATTTTAAATTTTTGAAGGAGGGCGTCATGAAGTCAAAGAAACTCGACCAATTTCGAGAAACAAACGAGATAGCTTGCTAACTAGATGTTTTAGCAAGATATCTCTCTCTCTCTCTCTCTCTCTCTCTCTCTCTCTCTCGAGATAGATAGATAGATAGATAGATAGATAGATAGTCATATATGGCCACTTTGAAATAGATAGATATAAACGAACGGACAGATAGATAGATAAATAGATAAATAGATAGATAGATAGATAGATTCACACAAGGTGGTGTTGAAAACTCTCTCCTGAATAAGATATTTAAGAAAATAAGCTAATATTTGTCATGTGGACAATTTTGGGAAGTTTGCTGGACCGTGAAATTTGAAACACCCACAATGCACCAGTTAAAAAAAAAGCATCTTGAAAAATAAAGAAAAAAAATTAATGCTGTTCAATATAAAAATGTCTGCGCAAAGAAGTTAATACGTATGTTAAACTAAGAACAAATAAACAAAAAAAAACACTGGTTATTCAATGAAGTCACAGTTAGACACGCAAATGTCGTCAATCTTGACACGGAAGTATAATCATGGTCGGATCTAAGAAATATAAATTTTATTGACCATCATGTCCACGATAGTGACCTTGGACGAATCATTGCCATTGTAACGTCTCTAGTAGCTATAAATGTATTGGCATTAGAATTGTTAGGAGGGCGTATATTGGTGGTAATATTGCCGCGAAAATTCTTTGTCGGCCACTAATGAGTCTTTTGCGGTTGATGTTGTACGTGTGAAATGAAACCTAAACCAAACGGAGGAAAAAAGGATGCCCCTCAATACTTACCCGCTTACTGTAAACATAGACGGGAAGACGTTATAAACAATGAAAGCAAACAGATGATATTACTTATATTTTATGGAGTAAGTTAATTTACACGTTTCCTGCTTTCGTGCTGTAAAATGTCCCCGCAAATGAAGGGGATATCAGATGCAACAGAAATGTGCTTCTACGGAAAAATGCTGAGAATAGCATCAAGATAACACATGAGCAGCTCGGGACCTTTTTAATCAAAATCAGAACGAAACGAATACTTACACATAGAACAGGAAGGTTTCGGTTGAAATTTCTCGGGCACGTAACGAATGTGGAGGATTTGTAAAAATTTGACACGCACAGGAGACACAGAAAATAAAAAGTGGGGAGAGCAGGTGGTACAGGGCCACTTCTGACTAGCTTAAAGGGCCAGATGGCGGAAGGTGAAGTGGGAAGGGTGATACAAAGACAGATACTGCCTAAAAACATTAAAAATCTGACACTCATAAGACACAACGAAACAGGGAAAAAGAGGATACAAAAAGCCACTTCTGGCTAGCCGAGGCAAACGGAAGACAGAATGGTCAGAACGAAGGATGATAAAAAGACTAATATTGCTAACAGAAAAAAAAAAAAAGAATAGGTCGTTGTATATTTTATATTTCAAAGTACAACGTCCAAGATCATCTTCAGTATTTATCGTTCCACCCACGAGGACCGAATATGGCACAAGGCTAGTTTTAATGTGGGTATCCCCGAGCCCGTAGGCCCGGCCAAAAATATAGCCTTTGAACCCGCCTTGACGGGTTCAAGCCCTGTCTACCTCCCCGGACGAAACCTTGCCCTTCAGGGGTGAAGTGCTAAGAGAAAAAAATAAATGTAATTGATAGTTGTGATTTTTTTGTAAATGAGCATGAAACGCGCTCCGTTATAGTCAGTTTATGTTAAGAATATATAAGGGAGGTAACTTAGTTTAAAATTATTATTACTATTTTTTTAAAAATACTCAACCTGCAATTTCTTAAAAAGAATTAATTTTTTTTTACTATATGAGCATCCGAAAAACGTTGCTTTTATAGTAAAAGGAGTAACCAAAATTCCTGCATCTTTCTCAATCAGTTTTGTATCAGCACTAGAAAAGTGATCCGTGAATTTGAGAGGAAATAAATAGACATATGTCCAGATTATTCAACCAAACGTGCTTGAATGAAGATATGCTGCCCTAAATGCACACACACACACACACACACACACACATATATATATATATATATATATATATATATATATATATATATATATATATATATATTCAGTTATATGGATATGAGTTTGTAATCCTGGGTTTCACGCTTTTACGATCATCAGACAAATTTTCTGATGAGCGTAAAAACGTGAAACCCAGGGTCACAAACTCATATCCATACAACTGAATATGTTAGTGCTACCACTGATTTGAGCACTTTCCAATAAGTAATGCGCATATATATATATATATATATATATATATATATATTATTGATGATAATAATTGTTATATTTCCTATGTAATTCTTGTTATCATGAATAGGATTAATTCAGGACATACGTCAAAATATTCGTTCGCTTGAAGACAGCTTCTTTTTTTAAAAGACAGCTCGGAACCGTCTTTTCGCGGTGGCGAGCCACGTGTGTTGCCACTGAGAATGCTTCAGGCTCATGAAATCTAAGAGATAACAGATAAAGTGATAAGAATTATTTAAATGATACGAAGTACAAGTTATAAATACGCTAGCAGCCCACCAATAGAGGACTTTGTTGACGTACAGAAAGCGGCGTAGAACTAGTTACAGAGAGAGAGAGAGAGAGTGTGTGTGTGTGTGTGTGTGTGTGTGTGTGTGTGTGTGTGTGTGTAAGAGAGAGAGAGAAAATGTGAGAGACGAAAGGAGACGGGGAGTGTGCATAACATCTGACATCTTACAATTGCACTTTTCCAACGAGGCAACTGCGCACTTTGTGGATTGGTTGTGAATATTTTATTCTAAGGGCTCTCGCAGAGAATAATGCCAAACTAATTTACATACGTTTTGTTAGCATTTTTTCCTTTGAGAAATTAGCTTTATTTTTCAAGTATTTTCCTATCTCTTATGGAAACATATTTTGCTCCAAACGGCCATTTTGGGAGAAAAAAAAATCCCGCGTCGGTTCAAATCAAGAAACAAACATTAGCCATCCTCTTTATCCTAATAATTTTTTTTTCCTACCAAGTTCTCTCATTTATATCACACACCTAATTCATCATTACTATTTCGACTGTAGCGCTCTACGTTGAGTGGCTCTCAAGTATTATATTATATGACATTCATTTTTAAAAAGAGGCGTTCTTAAAGCTGTTTTTGATGATAAGGCATTTGAGGTTGAACCTAACTGAAAACTGCCATACGTCCTTTTACGTTAAAATAATGTGGACGGCAATCTAGCAAAATGACATCTGACATGAGAATATAGCCTCTCATTTATTTTCACGAAAACTGCAACAGATACAGGAAGTGCAGTAACATTGTTGTTTTCAAGTGACATAAATTCTCTTTTAAGATTAGGCACCAGAATTAGCTTTGCAATTTCGAAGCACTTGACATACAACGCCACTCGAGAACGTGTCTTGTCGCACAGATCGTAGTTGATACGGCTAAAAAGACATTCTCTAGCGCCAACACTGCTCAGATCCATTGTTTTGGTCACCTTAAATGCTTAAGAAATGTCTATGAACGTATTTACTTTCGTGTCAGACGCCATCTTCCAGATAGCAATCTATAACAAGAAAAAAAAAGGTATGCTATTCGCGAGAATGTTTTACACCTATTGGCATAACACCAACATTCGCTTCCGACATTCTAGAAAAACATAATGAAATAGGGAACGTTATATTCGGCGCGATTTTATACACACACACACACACACACACACATATACATACATACATACATATATATATATATATATATATATATATATATATATGTGTGTGTGTGTGTGTGTGTGTGTGAAAAGTGTATATAAATATAAATAAATATATATATGTATAATTATTTATATATTATATGCGTGGGTTTGTCTGACGATCGCTAAAGCCTGAAAACCAGGGTCACAAACTCACATCTATCCAACCAAACATATATATATATATATATATATATATATATATATATATATATATAGAAAAAATATAATTTTAATGTGTGCTATATTTATATGTTAATGTGCTCAGTATCAAGGATAGGGCGTATTTAAATATAAAAAGGTGGACATTGTAGTCAACCCCCAGCAGTGACAAAATGTTTCAGGGTTAAACGCAATCCTCAGCCCATATGCATCAAGTTTTGTTTAGACTATTAATATCTGCTTTAATTCTTTGTTATTTTTGGCATTCAACCTCGAGATATGGGTTCGGGAACTGGGGTTAGCAAGCTTGTCTCGCTACTGTAGAATAGAGACTTCAATCTTCACTGGGTGCCCCCTACTATCGGCCTTGTGCCACATCTAAGCTACGCTTGGAAAATCATTATCTGCTGGTCCGGGGTGCATTATAAGTAGGTTTATTGTATTATTCAAACGGTTAATTAGGTGTGCGTTAAGGATTATGTTTCGAATTATTCTAGTGGGAAACTGAGTGGAAATAATTGTTGATCTGAATGCAGATTTGTGGATATTTTATAGTGTTGTCTGTTAACCTTTTTTTACTAATTATTTATTATTGATTATTTTATTATTTGATGTTGGTTTTTATTATTACGTTTACGTGTGTTAATGTCGGCATTCATAGCTTCGTAATTTGTTTCATATTTACCTTATTTATTTACTTATTTATTGATTGGGATCATTTTATTTTACTTATTTATTTATTTATTTTTGTTTGTTTTTAGTTTTCGATTTTTAAGTAAAGTAGTGAAAATTTGTTTTGGTGTCTGCATTTTGTGATGTGTTCTGATCGTTTATAAGTAACAGAACGGAAGACAGAATGTGCAGAGCGAGCAACGATAAAAAACACTAATATTGCTAAGAGATAAAAAAAAAGGATAAGTCGTTATATACTTTATTTTTCAAAGTACATTCAATCTCATCCAAGATCAACTTCAGCCAAAAATGAATGTACCTGATAATTGTGATTTTTTTGCAAATGCGCATGAAACGCGCTCCGTTATAGTCAATTTAGGCGAAGAATATATAAAGGAAGTAATTTAGTTTAAATTAGATGAGTTCTGATCGTTTATTTAAAAACGAACAGAACTCATTTAAAAATGCTGACACGGAAACAAATTTTCACTACTTTACTTAAAAATGTAATTTGTCTGGGAAAGTAATTATTTCAATCTCCAGATAAAGTTTACATTTGTTTTATTTATTGCTGTAGGCTGATGCGATTAACCATATCACGTTGAAACAACGGTTCCTCTACGATCAGTACCTATATGGATGAATACTTGAGAGTCCCAGTTGCTGTAAGCTTGGATGTGTGGGTGGTGCAATATTTAACGGCTCGGAATCCTTAATCGAAGAGTCGAGTTCCAAATGCAGCTCCGTTAGTTATATTCACTTACGGCAAATGCCCTGGTGAAAGGCATGAATCCACTTCTTCTCCCCTCAGCCATGCGTTAATTAGTAAAACTTGAATTAGTAAATCTTAAATTCTTAAAATCTCAAAATAATTTCTGGCTTTAAAAACCTGAAAAAAAAGTTATATATATATATATATATATATATATATATATATATATATATATATCCAATCAGTTAAGATCAGAAGACATTTGATCCCTTGCTGGGATAGCATCGGGGCATTTATTATAGTTTATATTATTATTATTATTATTATTATTATTATTATTTTTATTATTATTATTCCTCTATATATACAGGGTGTGATGGGTAAATTGTTACCATTTTATATTTTTAATTTCACGCATGCGCGATGTTCGTTTCCTGCAAAGTATAGTAGTATCATGACGCAATTAAATACTCCAGAAATTTCAAAACGGCATGCTCTACTGCTTGGCATTCGCGCCGGAATATTCAGTAGAATATTATAGATAGTTGCGGTGTCGATCTCAAGACAGTGCAGAGGATCCGTAAAGAGTTGGATAAATCAAATGATGATTACGAAGGTGTTTAGGAATGATCACTAATGATGGCGACGTTTTGGTTCCATTCGTCTTTACACAGGGCCGCCTCAGACTCAATACGGAGGCCTACATCAAGTGCCTTCAGGGGGTAATGCTGGCCTGGGTCAAGAGGGTGGCTGCTGGAAGACCATATGTCTGGGAACAGGACTTTGCCGCACGTCGCACAAGCGGTAGAATCCAGTCATTACTGTCAATTTCTGCGACCACATCACCCCTTATATTTGGCCATCTAACTCCCCAGACTGCAACCTCTTCATTTTTATGTGTGGCGCACTTAAGTGAGGGACTAATCAAACTCCTTGTATCTGAACTGAAAGCAAGGATTATGGCAGCATTCACTAAATTAAACACGACCGTTCAGAAGAGTTGAAGCAGTCTTTAGTATTTCAAGGTATTTTTGTGTAATTTTGGTATATATCTGTTAAAATGAGTGGTCACTGTTATTTTGATTTTTGTGTAATTTAGACAATTTATCCATCGCACCCTTTATATAGAAGGGATGTGATCTCCGTTTATATATATATATATTTATATATATATATATATATATATATATATATATATATATATATATATATATATATATAAATTCCTCGTACACAAAATCTATTATGCTTACAAACATGAATATTTTCAAACAGCAAAGCAAACACAATGTATTTACAAAAAAAAACAATACTCACAAACATACATAAATAATAATTTCATAATGGTTAATAAAAGACAAAAGCGCTCAAAGACTGGGACTTCAACCAGACATGAATGAATTAAAAATTGCTGTTCAAATACACGCATTACGCGGGCATACACACAGACACATGCACACACACACACACGCATATATATATATATATATATATATATATATATATATATATATGATTTTCCAAGCATACATTAGATGTGGCACAACGTCGAAAGTAGGAAAGCACCCAGTGATGATTGAACTCACTACTCAGTCGTAATTGTTCTAGCGAGTCAAGCTTCCTAATGGCTACACTGCCACGAGATATATATATATATATATATATATATATATATATATATATATATATATATATATATATATATATATATATATATATATATATATAATTATTATTTATAAAAAAATTATAACATAAGTATGCTATAAAATCACTACAAAAATACCCATTTGTTTCAACACCCTCGGTGTTTTATCAAGTGATCACTTGATAAGACACCGAGGGTGTTGAAACAAAATGGTTATTTTGTAGTGATTGTATAACATACTTATTTTATAGTTTTTTTATAAATAATAATTATATCTGCTCTACTTTGTATTAGGGACTGTTTTAAGAATAGTAATTTTGGTTATCGGAATTCATTCCGTATATACCAATTATAATTATATATATATATATATATATATATATATATATATATATATATATATATATATATATATATATATATATAAACCTAAACATTACGTTTTGATATATATATATATATATATATATATATATATATATATATATATATTATGTCAAACGTAATCTTCAAATATATATATATATATATATTATGTCAAAAGTAATCTCCGTTTATATATATATATATATATATATATATATATATATATATATGTCAAACGTAATCTTTAACGTTTATATATACAGATATATATAAATGTATATATATATATATATATGTATATATACAAATAATTACGTTCAAACACATGTATGTGCACGTGTACTTATATATACGTATGTGTGTGTGGGAATAAATGTATAAATAATATTCAAACATCTGTCTACGTGTGTTTATTTAGTGTAAATACAGGCGCGAATTATTGGCCGAGACGCGTGCCGTGTTTACGCCTGCCTGTACTTCCTGTCGACTTCCATGTGGTCGTCAATATGGCTGACACAATCTCGCTTCACTTAACATTACATATGTCAGAATTATAAACGTTAACAAGTAAGGAAAATAATGAATAAAAAATGTTTAGACCTCTACCGAAAAGAGGATTTAAAAAAAAAATGACGACTTAAACTTACTAACGTCACCACTCTGCCCTATTTCTCATAAAACTTATGGAAACACAGTCACCGTAAATCAGCGAATTAGACATGAGACGGGCAAGGATGTACGTCTACTCTGCTGTGCGTCTACCTAGAACATTTGCCTTTCTGCTTTTTACATTTTTTTATTGAATCAGGAAAGATTTCGATCATTTCTTTTAATGTTTTCAGCCTTTTTTCTTTTCTTTTCTTTC
Source organism: Acanthosepion pharaonis (assembly GCA_903632075.3). NCBI lineage: Eukaryota > Metazoa > Mollusca > Cephalopoda > Sepiida > Sepiidae > Acanthosepion > Acanthosepion pharaonis. The sequence continues at coordinate 33,789 of CAHIKZ030005377.1, forward strand.
TTTCTTTCTTTCTTTACCAAATTATTTTCCAGTTCTAGGCGATTAGCTATTTTTTCTGTTACTGTTTTCATTGATTCCACTTTTTTCTTCCTTCTTTTCTTTCTCTATTTAGCAAAATTTGTTTTTCCAGTTCAATTCAGTTCTTTCTTTTCTCTCTTCTTTCTTTCTTTCTTTCTTTCTTTCTTTCTTTCTTTCTGTAGCAAAATTTGTCTTCCAATACAATTCGCTTTTTTCTTTTTTTTCTTTCTTTCTGTAGTAAAATTTTCCTTCAAGTTCGATCCAATTCTTTCTCTCTTTTTTTCTTTCTTAAGCAAAATTTCGATTCATTTCTTAAATTTTTCCCTTTCTTATTCTTTCTTTCTTCCTTCACTTCTTTCTTTCTCTGTCAAAATGTTCCTTTCAGTTCAATTTATTTTATTTCCTTTTACTTTTTCTTAATTTCTTTCTTTCTCCAAATTTGTTTTCCACTCCTAGGCGATTAGTTACTTCTTCGTTTATCTTTCTTTCTTTCTTTCTTTCTTTCTTTCTTTCTTTCTTTCTTATTCTTTTTCCTTTGTTCGTATTTCTTTCTTTCTTTCTTTCTTTCTTGTTCCTACTTTCTTCTACCTTATTCATTTTTGGTTCTTTTGTTTAGATCTTTCTGTCTTTCTAACAATCTGTCTTTCTTTCATTTACGCATGTTTTCAGTTCAATTCGTTTTGTTTAAATGAAAAAAAAATCTTATTGATCTATCGAAACATGTAGAGCAGAGAAATCAGTGTTAAAGAAATAGACCCTTATTTTTGAAACAGCTTAATATCAGCAATTAGTATTTAACTTTAAGTTTTGATTTAATATTTTAATTTTCCTCATCCAAGTTTCTGTCTTCCATAATTCGCATATTTTACGCCACCGTCAACAATCTAAAATACAGATTAAGCGAACGCCATTTTCCCTTTTCCCATCATCCAAATTTGAGTGTTTTAAAGCCAGTTTTCATTTCTCTCATACAATTTAATAAATATCTTATTACTGATTTTGCCCATATGGTTATGAAATTTCTAAGCACTCTACTGGGTCTCACCTGTAAAAAAAAATTGTTTTTAAAGCCTTTTTTAATGATAGAGCAATTAAGGTTGAACCTAACTGAAAATTGCTATACGTCCTTTTACGTTGAAAGAATATCAACGGGAATCTGGAAAAATGACATCTGACATGAAAATATTGCCTCCCATTTATTTTCACGGAAAATGCAACCAATATAAGAAGCTCAGTAACATTGTTGCTTTGCAGAGACATGAACTCGCTTTTCTGAATATGCACCAGAATTAGCTATGCAATTTCGAAGCGCTTGACATTTCATTGCGTGACAGCCGTACAATGCCATCCAAGAACGTGTCTTGTCACAGGGCGTAGTCGATACGGCTAAAAAGACATTCTCTACTACCAACACTGCTCAGATCCATTGTTTGGTCACCTTAAATGTTTTAGAAATGTCTATGAACGTATTTGCTTTCGTGTCAGACACTATCTTCCAGATATGCAGTCTATAACAAGAAAAAAAAGGAAGTGTTATTGGCGAGAACGTTCTTAAATAGCATAATGAAATAAGAAACGTTATATTCGGCGAGACTTACACACACACACACACACACACACACACACACACACACACACACACATATATATATATATATATATATATATATATATATATATATATATATATATATATGGGGGGTGACTTCGCGACGACAATTTTTCCTCCCACTTCTATAAAAACACCAATACATGCAACCCTACATAAATGCAAAATAAAAAAAAAAATTATTCAGTTTGTCTGACGATCGCAAAACGTGAAACCCAGGGTCACAAACTTACATCAATCCAACCAAATATGTTAACTCTCTCTCGGATATTGAGCGCTTTTAATAAGTACCGCGCATATAATATATAAATAATAATATATATTATATTGCACGCACACAGACACACAGACACACACATACGCGCACACACATTTTTTTGAATTTAGGTTGATGTATTGGACATTTATTCCAATGTTTTTGACCATTTACTAGGTATATATATATATATGGATATATATATTATATATATATATATATATATATATATGACCATGGAGTACTAGTTTGTTTATATATATATATATATATTATATATATATATATATATATATATATATATATATATATATGTCCTGGCCCTGGTGCGTATACATGAGCCTGTGACATTCGGCTGTTTGCAGACTCATTATTCCTCTCTTGATGAGCACATATTAAATTCTGTTGCTTGTAGGGTGAACCATTCTCCTGACTTCTTTTCTGTCTTGCACAAGACACGAAGCAGACTCCTGCAGTCTGTAACTATTAATATGCAACGTCCTGTAGACAACCGGAGTTAGGACATAAGTTGGCCGTATTTGGGGAATCAGTCGCCTTACTAGGAAGAATATTACTTTTTTTTTCTTTCCAATTTCCTCCTCTACTTCGGTAATTTACAGCTTAGTGTTGGTAATTTTTTTTTTATCAACTACTTTGTTTTATTCGGCCGGCGATTATGTTTCTGAAGAAGTCTCGTGACAATTTTGTATCCTATTTTAAAAATAAATTATGATCCCAGTTCTTAAGATTATTTTATCCTGGTGTCGCAACAACCCGTTTATATAACCTAAACAAAATAAACTATGAAATCTCTACAAATATTCTTAAATACCTATAATTGATAACAGAAGCCATTGGTTTATGTCAATGACTTCCCATACTTAATACTTCTCCTTTTCACTCTCGCGTGGTCATGAGCGATTTTCGCTTCTGCGTCTCGTATACACGAGTTTGTCGTTGCTTAGAAATCGTTCATGTAACAAAAACAGACTATCATTACTGTTTTCTCCGTGTATTGTTTAATATATTGAAATGTAATTGTCATCTTTGTTAATGGCTTATGTAAGCCGAAACCTTAGATAGGATTAAAACATGTATCAATATGGTGATTTTCTTTCATCTTTCAATGATAATGTTATTAAGCTTATCAGAAAATATGAACGGAATTTACATAAAATAAATAGACAAAACTTGTCTATATTATTTAATGAAACATGCATCAATGAATATATATATATATATATATATATATATATATATATATATATATATATATATATGGTATCATGACATTTTCAACTGAGCAATTTACAACAAAAAACACATATCTTACATATATAAAGCCGTTTGTACAGTGTTGGCTGTACTCCTCGTGAGAACATTGTTTTTTGTATTTAGTTAAGGCATGATCTACCAGGAATACCATCAGCGAGTCTATTAGAATCTTTTCCAATCAATCTGAGGGCTACAACTATAACTAGAATTGTTGATAATGTCATGTGCCACATTTCAAGGTCCTTGTATTTTGATAGCTTTTTGAAGATCTTCAATTTGAGGACTCCAACTACAATAGAAATTGTCGATGTTCTCATGGGCCACATTTTCGAGAATTCGATTTCAAGGTCTTTGTATTTTGACAGTTTTTTGAAGATCTTCAAAGATACATTGCAGTCTGCAGGGACTGCCATATCAATAAGGATCCTTTTTTTTTCTTTTTTTTTTGCAGTCTCTAATAAAATGGTCTGAATTATTATTATTATTATTATTATTTTGATTTCTGCTATGGTCGAAAATATTTCTGTAATGTTACTTCTCTGCGTTTTATTGAATGTACTCTTAATAAGAAGTGTTCCTCATAAGCACGGTGGATGGATGAATCCCAAAGTTACCAAATGACATTTATTTGGCTCAGTAAATCTAAGTAAAATAAAAAACAACTGATACGATGAAATAGAAAACGCTTTATTTCTTTTTTAGCATATGAAATTAGTATCTGTTCGTATAACAGTCAGATCAAAATATGCAAGTGACACGAAGATTGGAAAGGATTAGGGAGAAAAGGCGGAGATACATGGAACTAGGTGAAAAAAAGAGCAGGGAATGACATGATATAATGGAAAATCATAGTAGAACTTTCACTTGCTTAGATCGTTATTGTGAATAGCATTGCTATTATTCCTTATAAGATATTCACGTGAGAAAACATGGAAATAACATATATTAGAAAAGAAAAGTTTGGAAAAAAAAAGAGAAATACTTCAGCCAGATTATATCGTCTCCAGATAAATTATTTATAAAGAAAATAAAAGGATAAAATAGTAGCGTAAACGAAACAGAAATGCAGTCGGAGCGTAAGTAAAATAAAAATGGCAACAAAGAAAGCTGGTTATAACGAGGTAAATATATACTGTAATGGCTGACATAAGTTTGTAAGACTGGAGGGAACTGGAAAAGAGGAGGAAAATATGGCGCATGAGACAATCCAATAGAAACTACTTAAATGAAAACAACGCGCATGCGTGAACGGATTTCTCTTCGCTAATGGAAGCCATCTGCAATTTTCCTACAATATTCCCGACAATTTTATAAATCTAAAATGCTAATTCGATTTTGTATATACAGAATCGTACAAAAAGAAAATAACATTTTTATATTTTTCTTGTGTATGCAAATTTATTTATACATACTTAGGTTTGTGGCCTTTTTGACTTGAAAATAATTTTATGTATGCGCTTATATTACAAATATAGAAATGCCATTCACATGAGAGTATTGTATGAGGTTTTAACGATCGGAAAATATTATCAACACAATAAAAATTCTTAACCATTAGAGAAAACTTCTCAGTTGAATGTTTCGTGTATGTGAAATTTGATTTAAAAGAAAAAAAAAGAAAAATGATGCTTTACAAAAATGGCGTGGATTCAAATGAAACAGACAGAAAAATAAACAAACAGCATAAAAGTTTTTCCATTACAAAATATATATTTATCTTACAACATAATTTTTCCTTGCCAGTGCACTTACGCCAACACTTAATATTATATCTTGCATTGTAAATTTCACGTCAATGAACTCGTCCTAAGTTTGACAATAAACTACATCCGGCAGCAAGGCCTCTGATCGGGAGGTCTTTAGCAGCGTGGAACAACCTCTTAATTGCTGTTGTTCTCAGGTCCACCCTAAATCAGAGTGGTAGCACCTTTTAGGGTTCTGGCTATGGGTAAATAGTGAACACACAAACTGGTGTCAAAACATGAAAATATAAAAATAAATTAGAAAAAATTCCCAGAAGTACATTTTCATAGTAATAAAAAATTACCAGCAATACATTTTTTGAAAAGAAAAATTACCAAAGCTCACAGGCAATAAATGACCCATAAGAAATTGATATGCCGTTAAACAAAGCAAATCACTCTAAACAACGTCAATGAACATAACAATACAACATTAGTACTAACGCCACCTTGCAAGCCTATCATTACTCTATTGATATTTCCATGGCAAATGTTCAGTTATAGCTAATATGGTGATAGCTTTCATTTTATTGGCCCCATTATGCTCGCTTTCTAGTACCAAACACATTCTCCTATAATATTCTTTCGGATCTTTTTCTTCATAATTGAATGTTGTATTATGTCTCCTTCAAAATTTCTAAGTATTTGTATGTACCATCTTAAACTAGTTCCTTTATTTTGTTGATATCAAGGTCTAAATCTGTAGTTTTTGTTCGTTTACCATCTTTTAAGGTGGCTTTGGCACATTTGTTGATTCCAAACTCCATCCTAATGTCTCCACTGAAGGTTTTGACTATGATTTTTCTGTTGGTTGTCATCCTTGGCAAAAATTTATGGGTATGGCTACAGTGTTGCCAGCCTTCATTTTATTGGTGCCATTAAGTTCGCTTTCTAGTATCAAACGCAATCTCCTATAATATTCTTTTCGGATCTCTTTCTCTATAATTGAATGTTATATTCCGTCTCCTTCATTAATTCCTAAGTATTTGTATGTACCAACTTGCTCTAGTTCGTTAATTTTGTTGTAGATATCAAGGTCTAAATCTGTAGCTTTCGTTAGTTTACCGTCTATTTTCTAGTTCCACAAGTCCCTGAATTTGCATTTTAGAAACACAGAGCCGCTTCCACAGAGGTGAATCACCTTCATTTTCTCTGTCTTCCAAATATAATGAGAAAATTACATATAGACAACCTCATCACGAGAACATTTACTATTTCCTATCCTCCTATCCTTATAAATTTTCACTTGCTACCAAATTATCTTTCATTCATAGCTCACACCACATTCGTTATAACCATTTTAAAAATATCTCTCTACATTGAGTTGCACATGAGCCTTATATTAAGTGAAATTTAGTATAAAACGACTCAGTTCAAATAATCATTACCACAACATTTGCATATTGGGACCACTATTAATTAAAACATATTTTTAATTAAAATTATTATCATTATTTAATTCTGAAGGTAAATGAAGGCAAATGAAACCGAAGAATTTACATTCACTCATGTGATAAAATGATAAAGACGGAATATCGGCGAAACACATGAAATGGACGAAAGTTAACAGGCGGAGCAAAAGGTTGCTTGATTAGTGCTCAATGAATCACACTTGTAAAAGATCAGATAGAAGATAAAGAAAGGATGTAGAGTGCTTCCTTTCCTCGTTGTATGTCAGAGTTATGGCAGTTGTTTTTTTTTTTTCGATTGTAAGTATACGTTTCTTTCTAAAACTACCTCCTTTCTCATACGTTCTGTTCATGAGGTATCCATTGTTGATCTAAAGAACAAGTTATTATTCTCGATATATATATATATATATATATATATATATATATATATATATATATATATATATATATAATGGCCTCTCCCGTCGGTTTCGACGTATGAGAATCTGACAGCTTAGTTGATTCAGTTATGAAATTCTGTGCGATAATCTTAAGTGGCATTTAAGACCAGCTAGTGATTTACAAAGGAGGCCACATATGGAGCAAGAGTGAGGATTGTGTGATGAGATCACTGTTAGATTGGTTGACCGTTTAGATATTGCTCTCGCTTCTTGAAGATGATTTAGACAAGCAGATTGAAAATTGTTGAGTCCACTAAAACACATTGATCTCCATTCTACCCGTTCCAAAGCTAAGCGCTCAAGGGTGTTATGTGGTATATTGACTGCTGACAAGTTGCTTTTCAGCTTGTCTTTGTATCTTAGCCATGGCCGTCCTACATTCCTGTAGCCTTGATCTAACTGGCTGTACATTAGGATCTTGGGTATCCTGTCATCATACATTCTCAAGACATGACCAGTCCACCGTAACTGAGACTGTATGAGAAAAGTCTCGATGTCTCCAATATTACACCTGTTAAACAGGTCTACGCTAGATGTCCTATCTTGAAGCTTAACTCCACAGATTGCACGCAGACAGCTTTTATGGAAAACATCCAGCTGGCGTACATGGTACCTGTATGGAGTCCACGACTCTGAGCCATACAAAAGGATGGCAAGTACAACAGCTCTGTAAACCCGAATTTCCGTATCCAGTCATATATATATATATATATATATATATATATATATATATATATATATATATATATATATATATATATATATATATATATATATATATATATATATGTGTGTGTGTGTGTGTGTGTGTGTGTATTGTAATAATTTAAATCAATAAAACTTGCCAGAATATATAAAAAATTATTATAATTTAACGTATACGAGTTATGATAAAAAATGTATAAGGAGTGTTGCTATGGTAACAGAGGTGAAGTATGCACACTGAAGACGTTCGACACAGATTGGCCTTGAACTCGATAGCGTAATAATGTAGTCAGTCACTTCCGTTGTATATAGCAGAGCTTGAAAGGAAAGTGTGTAGAATGTGGTCCACTCATCACAACATGGGGATACCATCAGTGACCATGGCTTGCGCAGTATATCTGGAAAAGAAAGCGTATCCGTGTCCTTGTGGTTGACAGATTATTTTCCACCTCCAACCTCTCTAGCAGGTGGAATGAGGCAAACCTCTCACTGGAAAGTACGCAGACGAACAAGATTCCTGGGTTCCACCAATTCAAACCTTCATGGCTAGGATCCGCCATGACACTCACATTGTAGTAAACTACCCACTTTCGCTTCGTATTCCATCGGGGAGAATAAAGTTCCACTCGAACAGCTTCTAACAACAAACCACTACTCTGATGTTTCCCCGATCATTGCAATCTTAATCTGGTTATGTCTAGGGTAAACAGATATCTCCCTCTCCTATCCGCATGAACTGCCTCATAATGTAACCCTCTAACTTGAGTGTCTTTCGGGCCTCGTAAAATTTAACCTTACTGTAAAAAAGTATCTTGCAAGTTATTTTCATTTGATAAAGATATATATATATATATATATATATAGATAGATAGATAGATAGATAGATAGATATTAAGACATTTTTATGTATATACATTCTTATATATATATATATATATATATATATATATATATATATATATGTAGGTAGGTAGTAATCCGTTGCTATAATCCAAGCTAGTCCAATTAACTGGCAGCATAAACAGTTTGAAAAATACACACGAATTTTAAATTTAAAAATTCGTAAATGAAATTGGTCATTAACAAATGGTATTTTAATTCCAATTGAATGAAATATATATATATATATATATATATATATATATATATATATATATATATATAGTTAATGGATTTATTTATCAATTCGATAAATTTTTTTATCACTTTAGGCGTTATTTTTAGAGGATACTCATATTTGAGTAGACGCACTATTTATTTATTAAACAGTAAATTTATTTATTTATTTATTTATTTGTCTACTGTCTTACCAAAAAAAACATATACAGGAGAGAAAACATTTTATTTTTATTCAGTTAGAAAGTGATGATATATATATATATATATATATATATATATTATTTATTAAAAATTATAAAAATTATAACTTATGTTATAAAATCACTACAAAAATGGATATTTTGTAGTGATTTTTAATATATTTATGTTATTATTTTCGAATAAATAATAATGTATATATATATATATATATATATATATATATATATATATATAGTATGTATATATATATATAATTATTTAATTATATAATTTTATATAATTATATAATTTTAGAATAAATAATTATATTTGGTCTACTGTGTATTGCGCACTCTTTTAAGAATAGTATCTGTTCGTTATTAGAATTTATTCCGTATACACCAATCCTATACTTATATATATATATATATATATATATATATATATATATATATATATATATGAAATATTATTACACGTGCCTTAACGATATGGCTCCTGATTTAAATCCTAAATGAGGCTCAGGTATTCTGTCCTTGTACCTGGTTAATTTAACCCGAATAAATACCTTTTGTTATAACACCCGTATAGAGATGACTCGGGTAACTACAATAAACAAAACGGGTATCGTGTCTCCACTCCTTTTATTCTAGATCTTTCCTGTCTTTCTCCCCACCCCTGTTCCACTCTTTCCTCTTGCTTTCTCGCATTTCCTTCCCAAATAACAGTTTGCATATGACATGTCATGTGTGTAATGAACGTAGTCTTACTGTAAATTACCAACATTTGCGAAACACTAATATTTATTCAAGGAACCCCTTCCCACGTCAAGTGACTCGACATAGCGCGCGTTGCCTTTTTCTAATCATTATTTAATGGGTCCATTTGATCCAATGCCTTTCTGACGCGGCTCACAACAGTATCGCTCCTGAAGGTACAACGTTTAAGCTTCGATATTTGAAATTTAAATGGGGCAAAGCTGACATAAAATCGGTGACGCCTCCTCCAATATCTTGAGAATCTTTTTCGTTGTTACTGTTGTTTATTCTGCCTCAAATTGATACAAAAAAAAATGCGCTCATATAAATGTTGATATGTTTAAACGTTTTATCAACGCCTTGTAATGTTATTTTTAACCGAGATATATTTTGGATTGTAAGATTATTCTCTTCTTGCGAGTGAATATTGCATTAATTATTTTTTCTAAGTAACTATCATTTTTTTTTCGAGATAAAAGTCCTATTATTTAACCCATATGTGGGGGGCGAAGTGACGGAAGCATACCTTTGCGCGTAAGTGTGTGTAACGAACTTGGCTTTCCAAGTTAACCAGTCGGGACTATTATCCATTATATCAAGAACATAGCAGTATACTGGCTATACGATGAATTGCTGTCTAAATATACGATGTTATATATATATATATATATATATATATATATATATATATATATATATATATATATATAAAATTAATTGATTTAAAATATGTTTTTTTCGCTACACAGTTCTAACCATGTTTCAAAAATGGAAGCTAAAAGCCCCGAATTTAATTTTGTAATAAAATTAAAGACAATAGTTCCATTTTATCCCCAAGCGAATTTTGGAGTAACTTTTAAAATTACTGCGTTTTAAATACACAGCTAAAAGAAAATTAATGTTTGCAAGGTTACAGGTAAATCTATTTTGCTAGACTATGGGGTGTCTGGGTGTTCAACATGTCTATATTTTAATATATCAGTTATTGCTACGTTTATGTAGTGGGTAGGGATGTATTTTTCAATGAAATCTAACATCTGTTAAAAGCGTGTCGTCTGGTTTTATATATATATATATATATATATATATATATATATATATATATATGTGTGTGTGTGTGTGTGTGTGTGTGTGTGTGTGTGTGTGTGTGTGTGTAGGGGTGTGTGTGTATAAAATGTACACACACACACACACATATAGGTGCCTTCGTCAGATTGCTCATAAAAGAGCATAGTATGATGAAAAAGACGACAAACTTGACGAAAACAAAATTTTATCGTCTAAATGCTTATGTTATTATTAAGAGGAAAGACCAAATTAATTTTTCATTATTTTCTTTTACATGTTTCCTTCTCTTTAGAACATCCTAAATTTTGATTGAAAAAAAAACTTGTTTCTCTTTGTATCACCGGAAGTAGTAACTAATATATAAATATTTAGCAGTTTTTGCTTTGTTTCTTTTTTTTTTTTGTTTTTTGTTTTTTTGTATGACAGACATTAATTTGGAAAATCTTGCAAAAACAAAAATAATTGTCGGATGTTAATGAAACTTTCAGAAACTATTAAAAAATGATGGACATTATTATAAATATGTTTTTTTTTTTAAATTCATGGCAAAAATATTTTTTTATATATATTTATTACCCCGTCCTAAATAATTTTATGAAAACTCTAGAAATTCAATAGCATTCACTTTAGTGATTACAATAGTTAAAAGCACAAGACTTTGAGGAAAGCAAATCATGTATTATTTTTTTAATTGAAAAAAAAATCAGCTCTGAATTGTAACATACAAAACTCAATAAAACAAAGCTATTATTAAATTTCAAATGCTTGTATTTGCTTTTAGTTGTTTTTATGAATATGCACAATATTTTCTGAAAGCAAAAACTTTTTCGATGAAAAATGAATTTGTAATACAATTATTTGTTATTTCTTTAATTATTTTAGATTTTTACATTTAAGTTGTTAAGTTATTAATTATTTTAGATTTTTACATTTAAGTTGTTAAATATCATAAAATTAGTTGAAAGCCACATTCAGCTTCGTAAATGTCCTTACGAGATAGATCTTTTTACTGCATTGTAAATTGTATCGCTTCAACCGCAACCCGCTGTAATTAAGAAATGTAATTTTTGTGCTCATAACACGGCTGTAATTATAAAGTACGGAAGACCAGCAAAAATACAATTAAGTCGCGTTATTTGAGTTAAGCATTGTTAAGGCCTTTATTTTTGTGTAACACGTGTGGAGAAGTTAATTTGATTTTTCAATTTCAACTGAGAAGGGTACGTACAAGCATCTATATCATTTTATGAAATTTATATGATCTTATTTTTATATTAATATAATTTATGACATTTTTCCATAAATGAAATATCAAAATTAATAATAAAATGAATGGAAATACAAATAACACAGTAAAATGTAGTAAATGTACATGAAATTATAGTATTTTATGTACACTTCTGATAAAATTTCATAAGAAAAGTACTTATAAATTAATTAGATACCTTTGCTATGGAATTTAATCTCACTCTTAACAGTCATATTTTATTTTTTTTTATAATATATTTTCCATAAAACATCGTAAATGTAAAGGTGGGAGCCAAGAACAAAAAACAATCAGACCGCTGAAATTTTTCATTAAAAACGAGGTAAATAGTTTGTTCGCTTAAATCTAAATAATTATGACACTTCTGTCGTTCCGTATGATACTTTTCCTCACGTAAGCTGACAATACGTCAAGTAACGCGAAATGTCATGATCTGCGTTGTTTTATTTTTAAACTACATCTTTTCGGCGCAGAAAATAAGTAATGCTTGTTTCAAACTATTTTAAATAAACATTATAATTTCTAATTTTCTTAAAAATAGTTATGAAAAAATTATAATTGATTTTTAAAAGAATTTGAAACAGAGATTATCATGTTTTTTTATAAAATTGAAAAAATGGTTGACATGATTATTTATCTGTCAATTTTGCTGACTCGAAGAAAACAAGATTTTTAAGTAAAATTTCGGACGTGCTAGGAACGATTAAAAATGAAAAAAAAAATACCTACAAAATACTTTGATCTTTCCTCTTAATAATAACATAAATATTTAGACGATAAAATTTTGTTTTTCGTCAAGTTTGCGGCTTTTTTTATCATGCTGTGCTGTTTTTAGCGATCTCATGGAGGCACATATATATATATATATATATATATATATATATATATATATATATATATATATATATATATATATATATATATATGTGTGTGTGTGTGTGTATATATATATATATATATATATATATATATATATATATATGTGTGTGTGTGTGTGTGTGTGTGTGTGTTTGCATGTATGTATTTAAATTAGTAAATAATGCAACTTAATTAATTTTGTAAAATATTTTAATATTGTTTCGCATTCATTTTTGTCTTGGAATTTTTACCCGAAATTATCTGAAACTGAGACAAAACATAATATCTGCGCCTGAAAATGGTCAATGTTTTCATCGAAAGTACTTACGAACAATATGGACCGAAAATCTAATTCATTGTACAATTAATAAAACGGACCCTATACTATATATATATATATAGTATAGGGTCCAATTAATAAAAAACAAGGATGGCGTCGTTCAGTAGCTTTCTTTATTTGTTAGCGAAGTGAATTCACCATTAATTACATTAACTTTATTGGTTTATATATATATATATATATATATATATATATATATATATATATATATATATATATATATATATGGTGCGGTCGGTAAATTGTCGCCATTTTTTATTTTTAACATGCGCGTTGTTTGTTTTTGATTTTGTCGACAGCACAATGTAGTAAGGTCGCCTAAATTACGCAAAAATGAAAATAACACTGACATCTAATTTTAAAATATATATTTTAATGTCCTTTTTAATATAAAACTTCCTCTTTCTTTCTGTCATTCAGTTGCCTACTAAACGGATGTTTGTATCACTTGGACTGACTCATTCCTGGAATTATACATCATAAAGTGCGAATTTTTATCGATTGACGGTAAATATGAGGTCAATTATTTCCATGACGAAGGCTAAAGTATCTTTCGAAGCATTATGAAAGCACAACAGAAATTGCAGTTATTTAAACAATCCTTGCAGAATTTATTTTGGCTATTTACAACACGTTTAGTCGTTTTTTGTGACGTTAATCTTTCCGGAGTCTATACTGATGCCAGTGATCAGGGTAGAAAACACCAGGATGTCCAAATGTGATAAATTTCAAGACAAATCAGTAACTTCTTCCATTTTGATAATTTGCGTAACACATTTTCCCATGTGCCGCGTCCTTTTAGGACGTAGACGATCATGGCTCTCCACCCCCCTCTATACCTTACAGCTCTCAGCAAGTTCATTCCCTCTGCTTCCTCCTCCTAGACCACGTTCTGTCATCTTCTTAAGGCCGCAAGGTATGTCATGCGTTGTTTTCACTTGTCTCTCCTTCTGTTCGACCCGTGAGTATCAAATTCTCCAAGCCATCCTTCCTCATCATGTGTCCCAGAAACTTCAGCTGCATCCTCCTTGTTAGCATCGTCTCTAAGACCTCATCATTGCTCACACGGTCGGTCCATGATATCCTTAGCATCCTTCTGTAGCACCACATCTCTGTCGCTTCGAGTCTCTTCTTCATCTTTGAGGAAATCGTCCAACATTCGCTGCCGTAAAGAAGGACATTTGTCACGTAACAGCTCAGTATTCTTTTTCTTCAAAGAAATCCTCCTGTCTCGCATTGCTCTGCCCAGCTTTTGGAATGCGTCCTTGGCCATCCCAATACGTCTATGAATCCCAGTGTTGCACTTACCATCCTCTGTCAGAATGCATTTCAGATATTTAAACTTCCGCGTCTACTTGATTCTAGTGTTCTCGACCTGGAAATCGTCTTTCGGGCTTATTCTTTTTAGTGATAACGATGCATTCTATTTCCTTGTAGTTTATGCTTAGTCCCTTCTTCACACTCTCCGTCGTTACGTTACACTACTTGATGTAAAATGCATTCTTTTCACTCGTTAGTAAAGATCCGATTATTATTATATAAGATCCCACTCATTATCTCACTCCGTGCCATAGCCAGGTAATTAATAAAGAAACGCCTTGACACATACAATGAGAAGAAGAGAATGGCTGAGTAATCAAGGCGAAAAAGAACTCAGTCCCAAAAACTACTCTTAAGGCGGTATTAAATGCAAATGTTATTATGCATAGATTTATATGAACTTGTTGTATAGGAATAAAGTGTCGTTGCCGACACAGTAGTTTGAACATAGAACGCCAGTTAGCAAACACGGGCGATCCCATTTTGAATAAGTAGATCACTTGATTCTAAAGGAAATGTATATATGGGAATTAGTGTGGTGTCTAATTGATCACTATTTCTAGTCTATCCTCTATTAATATACGGATCGTTATTCTCTATACTATTCAATATACTATTTCTCTATGCTGATCACTATACGGATTACTTCGGAAGTGTGCTGGTCAAACTTTCTGTCATCCGTCAGAGAGGATCCGCAGACGAGGCTATGTCGAAGAGCAGACGAGGTTATGTCCAGCAGCCCGAGTGAAGACACTCGGGTCCCCACATTAAAAACTGACCTTGTGTCACAACGTGACTCATTGGGAGGGGTCAAGTAAATCAAAGCAGTTGGAGATTCGTCTCCAGCTGGGAAAAGAGGATCCCCAGACTAGGCTATGTCGAAGGGCAGAGTCTCGTCTTGGGAAACAGCTTCCCAACCACGGGGTCTACGGTGAATTTTTGGCCGAGCCTATAGACTCGGATACCTCCCAATAAACTTGGTCTTGTGCCACATCCGACCGCGGAGTGGTTAGTAAATATCTCACTATTTCTAAACTATCCTCTATTACTATACGGATCGCTATTCTCTATACTAGTCACGATACTATTTCTCTATATTAATCACTATAGAGTTTAGTATTCGGATCACTATTCGGTCCTTCTGTTTCGAGCGAGTATTATCTAGCAAATACTATTAGTGCGAGTGTTATTTGAAGGCGTCTGACACCAGTATTGTTCAACGGCGTTACTATAGTTGTATCTGCGATTACAAAGACTCTTCTACAAGGAGCATTACGAAAGTGACAACGAGTGTTCGTTGACATCTCAAAAGAACTGCTATCTACACTTTTGCTACATATCGACCATCTTCAAAAAGTGCTTTTACCTTTCTATAATTCTCTTTTTTTTTCCTATATGACGTATCCCTTGAATACATGCGTGATCATAGGCTTTCTAGGACAACCACTTCTTTGTGGCTCTTAACAATGTTGATCTTATATAAGCATAACAAATAGGTGAGCCACTATATCCTCTTCTGCATTTGATGTCTCCTGTGAGTGTCATATTACGACTCTCTCTTTCCGATTCAAATACAGAGCAACCTCGGTTCTCGAACGTCTCACAAGTCGAACAAATCGATTTTCGAACAGAAAATTCGAGATGAAATTGCCTCGGTTATCGAACAAAATTTCCGTTCTCGAACAACATTGCCGAGCCGAGCCGAGCCGAGCCGAGCCGAGCCGAGCCGAACCGACCCGAACCGAACAGAGTTAATCCGAAAGGAATCATTTCTTACTCGACAGCCATGTTGTATGCATTCGTGTGATGTGCTGTGCTTTTCTTTTCCAATTTTATATTACTGTG
>CAHIKZ030005377.1:55000-82500 GCA_903632075.3 Acanthosepion pharaonis
CTTCACACCTAGAGGCCGTAGCCCAACATATTATACCATTTTAGAATCAGTCCGTCTCCGTGAGCAAATAGAAACCATTCCAGACCTGATTCGGACCTGAAATCCTCAAATTTTGGAATCCTCTGTTTTTATTACTGCGATAAATTTTTACGCGATTTTTTGCGACGAAATTTTTAGTACGATAACAATTATTAGAATTTGGGAATAATCAAAATTCCAGTCACCCATAAAATTGCACGGAAAGTAAGGGCCTACGTACATCAAATCGTCTCTAAATTAATTGGCGGGCAGAAGAATTACCGTTGAACTTAAATATTAATGCAATTCTTAAACACGGCCATGAATTTTGAGTTCTTCAGTAGTTTGGGGTTGTTTATCGAAACTACTCTTCCTTATCTTTTGTGATGAAGGCCCAATCAATAGACATCCACATGTGCTAGCTTAAATTCTGCACAACAGGGCGTCTTTTAAGCTACTAGATAGATAGGTAGATAGATAGATAGATATGAAAAGACTGAGATAGATAGATAGATAGATAGATAGATATGAAAAGATTGAGATAGATAGATAGATACGAAAAGATTATGACTAATTTCAGATAGATAGATAGATAGATATGAAATGAAAAGATATATATATATATATATATATATATATATATATATATATATACATAGATAGATAGATAGATAGATAGATACGAAAAGACTATGACCAGTTTCAGATAGATAGATAGATATGAAAGACTGTGATATATATATATATATAGATAGATAGATAGATACGAAAAACTATGACCAGTTTCAGATCGATAGATAGATAAAAGATAGATATGAAAAGACTGAGATAGATAGATTGATAGATAGATAGATACGAAAAGACTATGACCAGTTTCAGTTAGATAGATAGATAGATAGATAGATAGATAGATAGATAGATAGATAGATAGATAGATACGAAAAGACTATGACCAATTTCAGTTAGATAGATAGATAGATAGATAGATAGATAGATAGATAGATAGATTTATGCATTAAGAGCCGAAAAACTTTTCAACATCACAGATTCGGTTTCGGCAATTCAATTAGGCTCCCGCTTATTTCCTTCTGCTTTGCCAGGGGAGATAACCTCTTATCGATGCATCGATAATGGGACATCATCTGAAAATTAAATTATTTTACATCATCTTCTGGCTGAAAATCTTCTCATATTTCCCTTAACTTGTATTTATCTCCGGTTATAATTTTCTTTTTTTTCATAACAACGCATAAGTTAATATACATTCCTTAATTTGAATTCATGCGCAATAACACTATATATATATATATATATATATATATATATATATATATATATATATATATATATATATATATATTTTTCTGTGTATGTTTTCCATATGAAACAAATATTAAGTATCTACGCTAGAAGCGACTATATATTTGGATTTCCTGCGAGAGTTCCCACTTACTGAATATATACTCGGAGGGTAAAGATACTGTTTTCTTCGTTGAGCAGCTCACAGAATCAATAATTTATATATGCCCAATCGTATATTATCACAAGAACATATTTCCTCAGCAGCAATCATGTTATAAAATTTTCATTCTAAAGTTTTAAAACGTGTCGAACAAGATAGGAATTAACTTACTGTAAAGAAAGTCTGCAAATACATTTACACGTCGAAGGAAGGAAGGAAAGTGAAGACACGTCAATAACAGCTACTTTTTCCTCCCGAGATCTCTGTCCCAAAATAATAATAAATGTCAAATATGTATTTTATCGGAAGGGAATATTCAGATGAGTTTAACCCTCCCCTTGTTAAAAATGGGCGCTCTTCTATAAAAATGCCATATTTACAACCTTTCTGCCTCTATATCTCTGAGATGAGGTATTATGATTACTTGAATTATTTACATTATTCGAGCTGTTATCCTTATCTTCATTGCCATATTTACAACCTTTCTGCCTCTATATCTCTGAGATGAGGTATTATGATTACTTGAATTATTTACATTATTCGAGCTGCTATCCTTATCTTCATTGCAATATTCACAACCTTTCTGCCTCTATATCTCTTGTATTATGATTACTTGAATTATTTACATTATTCGAGCTGTTATCCTTATCTTCATTGCCATATTTACAACCTTTCTGCCTCTATATCTCTGAGATGAGGTATTATGATTATTGAATTATTTACATTATTCGAGCTGTTATCCTTATCTTCATTGCAATATTCACAACCTTTCTGCCTCTATATCTCTGAGATGAGGTATTATGATTACTTGAATTATTTACATTATTCGAGCTGTTATCCTTATCTTCATTGCCATATTTACAACCTTTCTGCCTCTATATCTCTGAGATGAGGTATTATGATTACTTGAATTATTTACATTATTCGAGCTGTTATCCTTATCTTCATTGCCATATTTACAACCTTTCTGCCTCTATATCTCTGAGATTATTATGATTACTTGAATTATTTACATTATTCGAGCTGTTATCCTTATCTTCATCTTTGCCATATTTACAACCTTTCTGCCTCTATATCTCTGAGATGAGGTATTATGATTACTTGAATTATTTACATTATTCGAGCTGTTATCCTTATCTTCATTGCAATATTCACAACCTTTCTGCCTCTATATCTCTGAGATGAGATGAGGTATTATGCCATATTCACAATTATCTCTGAGATGATTATTATGATTACTTGAATTATTTACATTATTCGAGCTGTTATCCTTATCTTCATTGCAATATTCAAAACCTTTCTGCCTCTATATCTCTGAGATGAGGTATTATGATTACTTGAATTATTTACATTATTCGAGCTGCTATCCTTATCTTCATTGCCATATTTACAACCTTTCTGCCTCTATATCTCTGAGATGAGGTATTATGATTACTTGAATTATTTACATTATTCGAGCTGTTATCCTTATCTTCATTGCAATATTCACAACCTTTCTGCCTCTATATCTCTGAGATGAGGTATTATGATTACTTGAATTATTTACATTATTCGAGCTGTTATCCTTATCTTCATTGCAATATTCACAATATATCTCTGAGAGATGATGTATTATGATTACTTGAATTATTTACATTATTCGAGCTGTTATCCTTATCTTCATTGCAATATTATCCTATATCTTCATTGCAATATTTCATTATTCTGTTATCCTTTCATTGCCTCTATATCTCTGAGATGAGGTATTATGATTACTTGAATTATTTACATTATTCGAGCTGTTATCCTTATCTTCATTGCAATATTCACAACCTTTCTGCCTCTATATCTCTGAGATGAGGTATTATGATTACTTGAATTATTTACATTATTCGAGCTGTTATCCTTATCTTCATTGCAATATTCACAACCTTTCTGCCTCTATATCTCTGAGATGATGCATTATGATTACTTGAATTATTTACATTATTAGCTGTTATCCTTATCTTCATTTGCAATATTCACAACCTTTCTGCCTTATATCTCTGAGATGAGGTATTATGATTCTTGAATTATTTACATTATTCGAGCTGTTATCCTTATCTTCATTGCCATATTTACAACCTTTCTGCCTCTATATCTCTGAGATGAGGTATTATGATTACTTGAATCATTTACATTATTCGGGCTGTTATCCTTATCTTCATTGCCATATTCACGACGTTTCGGCCTCTATATCTCTGAGATGAGGTATTATAATTACTTGCATTATTTACATTATTCGGACTGTTATCCTCATCTTCATTGCCATACTCACAATCTTTCGGCCTCTATATCTCTGAGATGAGGTATTATAATTACTTGCATTATTTACATTATTCGTGCTGTTATCCTTATCTTCATTGTCATATTCACAACGTTTCGGCCTCTATATCTCTCAGATGTGGTATTATGATTACTTGCATTGTTTACATTATTCGAACTGTTATCCTCATCTTCTTTGTCATATTCACAACGTTTCTTCTGTTGTACGCCCCGGACTTCTTAAGGTGATCGGAATTTCGAACCGAACCCCAAATTTTATCCACCGGGGTAGATTTTTCTAGTTCCCCGTGCCATTCCTGTTCTGGACGTCTCCAAAAAAAAGGGGGATGTCTACTAAAATTCGAGTAACCACTGAATTAACGTTTATAGTAAATATATTTGACAATTTTAAGATATCAAGTACAAATAAATCTGAATTAAATGGAAGCTTTGAATCTATTTGGGGCAAATATAAGGTCAAGTGGGACCTTATTAAGGAAAATATGCTCTTTTTAAAGACAATTAAGACCTTAGAAAGGAACATATGCTCTTTTTAAAAGCAATTAAGACCTTAGAAAGGAACATATGCTCCTTTTAAAAGCAATTAAGACCTTATGAAGGAACATATGCTCTTTTTAAAGCAATTAAGACCTTATAAAGGAACATATGCTCTTTTTAAAGGCAATTAAGACCTTAGAAAGGAACATATGCTCTTTTTAAAAGCAATTAAGACCTTATAAAGGAACATATGCTCTTTTTAAAGCAATTAAGACCTTATAAACGAACATATGCTCTTTTTAAAGCAATTAAGACCTTATAAAGGAACATATGCTCTTTTTAAAGGCAATTAAGACCTTATAAAGGAACATATGCTCTTTTTAAAAGCAATTAAGACCTTATAATAGAACATATGCTCTTTTTAAAAGCAATTAAGACCTTATAAAGGAACATATGCTCTTTTTAAGGGCAATTAAGACCTTATAAAGGAACATATGCTCTTTTTAAGGGCAATTAAGACCTTATAAAGGAACATATGCTCTTTTTAAGGGCAAGTAGGACTTTATAAACTGGAAGAATAGTGTTCCTCTAATTTTTCATTGTGTCCGATTTACTTTTCGTCTTCGGCTTTATCTCATATCCAAGAATTTAATTTCTTCTTTGCCTTCTCGCTTCCTTTATGATGATGGCGTTGATGACTAAATTCGCCGCTAAAACCCAGGTTCAGGACTAGAATTTTCCAATTTCAATCAAACCTGTTCCAGCCTCACATTCACTATTGCAGTTAGGCGTTGCATTGGTTTGACTGGAGGTGAAAGAAAATTGGAATAGAAGAAAAATACGGATCCGTGAATTCGTTTGTTGCCTGGAAGTGATTCACACACTTGATTTCATGACCTTCCCTCCCCGACACATATGGAAGGAGACCTGCAGAATCAACGTTATGAAACTAAAACTGACTGTCGCTATGTTATAATTTCGAGTGACGCCTTCTGTAGCATGTCCGTCACGCGTAGCCCTCTTAATCCTCTGGTTCAACCGTTGAGATCTGTTGTAATCCTTATAATCAACAATGGAACAATCTAACTTACTTAACTTTAGTAAAGATCAATATTCCGGTATAAACGTAGTTAAGCAACGTCGTGTCCGGTTGGTGCCTAAATGGGTGGCTGCTAGTGAATAGAAGATTCTATAAGCTTGGATGTGCGGTTGGTGTAATGGATAATGGATCGGAATTGTTAATGGGAGAGCTGAGTTTCAGTTTCCCTTCAGTTCGTGATATTCACTTACGCAAAAATACTATTTGGGAAATGTATGAAATCCACCTCTTCTCCCACAGCTATGTATTAATTAGTAAGATTTGTGTAACTAGCCCATTATTATCTAAAAAAATAAAAATTGTGTAGAAAATATATAAATTTCGGCATTAAATAACACATATGCCGTTAAACAAAAACAATCATAAACCAGCCGATCGAAACCCATCTGAGCCAGCGGTAAACTTAAACAAGTATCTATGTCTGGTACCTCATCATACATTATTATGCAAAGTAATTGAAGCAATCGCTTTATTTTCCTTTCTTTCGCCATACGGTCAGTTGTAAAACCACTGGAATCACGGTGTAATCGATATCAACTTTTTACACAGATTAACTCATTTGCAGGCGTGAGCAGTAATATGAATCTATTTTCGAGGTGTGTGATGAAATTAGTTTGGCCTTGAAAAATTTTGCGTCATCCGTGATCGCATCTGATTTTCTTCACGCCCACACACTATTGTCTCGACTGTCGATTAGTTGTCCTACGGCCATTATCTGCGATGGTTATCAAATTTATCCTCAGTATCTCCCGACGTCTTAGTGGCATTATCACCTTGTTTGGGTTGAAATGATTGAAAAAAGCCTAGCCTTCCATTTTTTACTGAATAAATTGAGAGGTGAGATCAGATATAAAATCATTCAGTTTATTGACAAAACTTTCTTCTTCTTTTGAATATCACAGAACAGAAACAAAAAAAACGGAAGAGAGTTCTACAGTCGGGAAAATGAAACTATTAGAATAGAACTTAAGGTTACATATAACTATTTCAACAGTAAAAAGATTAGATTTAATTGCCAATATACATTGATTCATAAATTTTAAATAATGTAGCCTCGGAATTAAGGATAAGGTTGAATATTCACAAACGCCACAAAAAATTTTTTTTTTTCTTAAATCTGTTCCGGTAATAAATCTTATCAATCGTTATGAAATCATAGGAAACTGAAGTTTTCAGTCTAATAATCTACCAAAGATACTTGAAATGAGAACACGCCAACGAAGGTGTCATCAAAAGTCTGAGAAATGGTACGCAAAAGCCGAAATTTATAGACAATATGGCGACGTTATCGCTTGCCCCATTTCAAAACCGTACTACTGTATTTATGATTTTTCTGACATGCGCAGACGTGTACCACACAGGATCAAAGAGAATGGCGGACCTAATTTATCGGAAAACCTTTCCGACGTTGCAGGACGGAAAGAAAATATATTAGCTAGATAAAATGATAATCAGGCAGCCACTTTAAGATGATCTGATTTACAGTGCTTAGTCAAAAGTCATCGTCTGTATCTCTCGACATTTTATGCGGGAGTAAATAAAAGAAGAGAACGAGTAGCATGGTCAATTTATAATTTGACTTAACTTATTAGTTTGTGGCTAATAAACAGAGTATTTGAAAGTAAGACCAAGAAAGGAAGAGATACATAGATGAAAGGAATACAAAGAAGGAATATATGTGAGATAGATAGAGAGATAGATATATATATAGATATGAACAGATAGATAGATAGATAGATAGATAGATAGATTAGAAATGTTAGACAGAGAAGAGAAGAGTGACATATATAAAAAGAATCTAGAAAATAGACATATGCTCTTTTTAAGAGCTGCTTAATTCTATAGATAGATATGAGCAGTATGTGATAGGTAGTTATGAACAGACAAAGATAGATAGATAGATAGATAGATAGATAGATAGATATGAACAAAGATAGATAGATAGAAATAGACTAAGATAGATAGATAGATAGATAGATAGATATGAACAAAGATAGATAGATAGAAATAGACTAAGATAGATAGATAGATAGATAGATAGATAGATAGATTAGAAATGTTAGACAGAGAAGAGAAGAGTGACATATATAAAAAGAATCTAGTAAAGGAACATATGCTCTTTTTAAGAGCTGCTTAATTCTATAGATAGATAGAGAGATAGATATGAGCAGTATGTGATAGGTAGTTATGAACAAAGATAGATAGATAGATTGTTATGAACAGACAAAGATAGTTAGGAATAGACTAAGATAGATAGATAGATAGATAGATAGATAGATATGAGCAGTATGTGATAGATAGATAGATAGATAGATAGATAGATAGATAGATAGATTGTTATAAACAGACTAACATAGATAGATAGATAGATAGATAGATAGATATGAACAAAGATAGATTAAAGTATAGTGAGACAAATAGATACAAATATCAGCTTGGTTACTTTAATTGATCTCCAAGAATCTTTTGGTAGTCATTTAATCTAAACCGGCTACTGTTCATATATTTAGTAGCTTCGTATTCCACAAGGCTATAAATGTGGTGTACAGTACAGAAGTATCATCTCCGCAGGACATTCTCCCAAACGATTGTAACGTCATTTATATACAAAGCCCCCCCAGTTATCTAAAAGAACGTCTTAAGTGGACGATAAATGGAAAACGACCCGACTGATGTTACATGACATGCGCCAAATATTAACACTTTCTCTTTCAGACATACTAAGTGGGTTAACGTCAACGCTTCCAGTCTGACATATTCGTGGTACTAAATCCAGACTATAGTGACTCGGAGAGAGATAACCTCTTGAAGTGGTGACAGATACTTCTTAGTCAACGTAAGGAATGAACTGGTAGAACTTTGGTTGGAATCTGTCATCGACAGCGAAGTAGCGTTTGGGGCGGTCAGAGGTCACAAGGATGCTCGAGTTCTTCCAGCAGATCCAGCAACATATCCAGGCGAATCGATGTGTGTCATCGGAGAGTAGCTCAGACGTTCGGTACGTGTGGGCATAAAGTAATTGTCCAAGGAGAGCGCAGTTCATGCCCGAAAAGACAAAACAATCAATACGCTTGCTGAAAAGGATCGGGTAAGCGATCAGTATCCGTCTATATTTCTGAGGCATTATGTATACTATTTAAATTGTTCGGATTATCATATTCATCTTTGCTGCCATATTTATCACAAGGGTTCAGTTCGACATTCCAACCACCTGAAGAAGGCCAGAGCGTACAACGGCCGAAACGGCGTGATAAATATGGCAACAAAGATGAGGATGATAGTCCAAGCAATGTAAATATTGTAAACGATCAGTATATCATATTTTGTTTCTCCGATGAGAAGAATGGAAGGAATGAGAGTTGATCCTCTTTTATAGGAATTCGCTCCCTACTTTAGGACTAACATGAGCCAGATATCATTGGGTAACGATTTTCGTTTTCTCGTCTCCTTAACGCGGTCAGTTCAGTATATAAAGCAATAAATTACCTTTTGACAAGTAATTTTCACGCAATATTCGTAGGGCTCGACGTCCGTTGTTCTTGGCTTCTCTCATTATTAAAGACAAACTTCTGTCATCCAGGTATTGTATTAATTCGGCGAACACGGTCGCATTTCTTTCCATAAAATCATCATCTTCTTTCTGGTCATCTTGGCAAAGAATGATGTCATGAAGTTTTTGTATTCTAAGGTAGCCTAAGAATTTCGTTTCCCATAATTCGTACTTGGTTTCGTCTCCATCAAAATACAGTCGTAATCTGGGCTCATAACCAATGTTGACCATGTTTGCCGTAGTCTCTGAATAATCCAGTGCAGTACGTAATGTGTTCAATGGAACAACGCCAATATCACTAGTAGCAGCTGTTCTGTAATTCTTCAGCTCTTCGATTATCAGAGGTTGGCTGTGAAGATATTTTTGGAGAAAAAATAAAATGGCTGCGTTCATACACGTCGGATTGAATATTTTGAGCTTCTGATTGGTTAACCCCTCTCTTGGTGGACTATAAAATGAGTCAGCTCATTTTGATTGGCTCACTAGCCCATAAAGGTATCCAAAAAACTGGATCATCATTGAGTAACGATTTTCGCGGTGACGTCCTCTCCAATATGTGATATGTTTTTATTTTACACGATACGAGGCTCAAGTGTTACTGAATGTGTTTTTTTTTTCTTTTATGGGCGAAAGTAAAAGGAGAGCAGATCATGTAGATAAGCAGCATTAATAACGCCTCATCCGAGACTGGGTTTGGTACGTTTCGGCGTACCATTTGGCGTCGCTGAATATTTTTATGTATGCATACCGTATATGCTTTGTATGTATTAACAAGCATTAACATTAACAATTTCATTCAGACTAACTAGAAATTTATTCAGTTAACTCATTCACGAATTGCTCATTTATTATGTTGCTACAGTAAGCCGAAGGGGGCACATCTTATGCATGGCACATTAAAATATTACTATGCCCAACGGGTGAGGTATGCGCCCCACGTTGGGAATCATTGCTCTAGATTTGTGTTACCCAACACAACAGCGCACCCAGGAGCCAACGAAAATATCACGGCGCACAAAAATATAACTTTTAAAGGGAATACATTTAAATATTATGAAATAAAACCATACATTTAATAAAAAATGCACACACAAATATGAACTTACTTTATTTCAACGTTGGTATTTTATTTGCGTAGCTTAATTAGTGTGAAACCTGTGCCTGCTTTTTTTTGGGGGGGGATGCGATTTCTTCAATGTTTGGTTGAATGTGCGATAAGCTGAACCTCATTTCTTCTTCAATTGAGTGTAATCTTTCTTGATTCTTATTTTTGATGTTATTTATAGTTGGAAGGCAAAATTCACTTAAATAAGATGTAGAAAATTGCAATAAAACAGATAAAGCCTTTTTATCTTATGTGGGATATTCTTTTGTATTGAAATTCAAAATATTTCAATATGTATCGTCGAATGCTTTATTTTGAGCCCTTGATCAATAGAAATGATAGACAATTCTTTTTGTTCACATAACTGAAGTCCAATATTAAAAGGAACATAGTGAAAAGAATTATTAGAAAAAAACTTTTAATACTTATTCATTTATTCAAATTCTAACTAAATCACAGCTCTATGGAAGCATCCTTGATATTTCTACAATCTTACGCCAACGCAGTATGCGCTTTGTAGGACGCTGCTGGCGAGTTAAACAAGAAGTGACCTACTGCTCTGGGCATCTATCCATTACTACTTTTACACACACACACACACACACACACACACACACACACACACACATATATATATATATATATATATATATATATATAGACAGAGAGAAAGAGAGAGGTTCTATCCATAATATAAAAATAAAGTGGACAGTGTGTGTGTGCTTGTGCGTGTGTCTGTTTTAGTTCTTAACTCATTGGTGTTGGCAAATCCTGCAGTGAATCTCTTGTAGGATGAAATAGCTATTAAAATGGGCTAGTTTTGAATTTTTGATGTTTTGTTTTTTGGGGTGTTTTTTAAAGTGAATATGCCTACCGTCCGAGATAGAGAAGTCCTACTATGCGAAAATGTCGAGTTGGTACATTTTCCTTAGTAGAACTTCTCGGTCTCTAGGTAGGTAGGCATAAATTCCACAGTTTAAAAAACATGGATGTCTACTCAACTAGTGCCCCCACTAAATATAACGTTTATAGAAAGAGCATATATATGCACACAGAGACAGAGATAGTCACACACATATATATATATATACATACACACACGTCCACACACACACACATAAAGATTTTATATATATATATATATATATATATATATATATATATATAGACAGAGAGAGAGAGAGGGGGGGGGTTCTATCCATAATATAAAAATAGAATGGACAGTGCTCAATTATAATAGAAGCTAATATCTAAGTACAGGGTTGGTACATATGGAATAAAATTCCATTAACCAAAAAGTGTGTTCAATTATATAAAAATAGTGTGGGCAATTGAACACTCTTTTAAGAATAATGGTTTTGGTTATTGAAATTTTATTCCATGTGTACCAACCTTCTACTTATATATATATATATATACTTTGGAGCATATGAAAATATCACGGAACTCTTAGCAAAATCTTTAAAGGGTATACATTTAAAGGATATGAAATGAAGCCATAAATTTTTTTTAAAATACACTATAAATATGAACTTTATTTCAATGTTTCCATTCAACTATTTATGCAACTGTATCTGGTGTTTTATCGCGATGTTTGGTCGAATGTATAATAGACAGATCTTCCAGTTGAGCGGTGTCTTTCTTTTATTTTTGGCACGTTTAACGGCACGTTTTAAAGGATCGCTTGGCACAGTGGTGTGCCGCGGCACGGCAGTTCAGAATCTCTGCTTTAGACGTTTCCTCTCTGGGCAAGTGTTTGGAGGGGGAAAAAATAAATCATTACCCAAAAAGCCGTAGGAACGCTTTTAAAGTCTCATAAGGTTAGAAAGAGAGAGATGGTCACCTCCAGCCGGATATAACATCAAACCCCATTACACACACACATACTGGAGCGTGGGGTCTGGCAATTTAAAAACAGCCTTCAACATTGGCTTATTTTTTTCTATATTTTCTTTCTTTCAGTTTTGTCTCTCATGTGGTGGTGGTCGCCATACATCCATCTTTCTTTAACTAACAAAGCTGTCACCAAAAATATCAAAAACTATTTCTCTGTCAGAATCGTTAAATACGTATATTGGGCATTAAAACAATACTGATACGATCAGCTAAAACAATATTACAATTATAGAACCTACACTCGGATACTACAGCTATGATCAACATCTCTTGGAGACAAGATCCAACTAAATTACAGCTCTATGGAAGCATCCTTGATATTTCTACAATCTTACGCCAACACAGTATGCGCTTTGCAGGACGCTGCTGGCGAGCAAAACAAGAATTTGCAAATGTCCTACTGCTCTGGATACCTATCCATGAAGCAAGACGAACCCAAAGCTACCTACAATAACCAGCAGCTTACGGTCAAATCACGCTGAAACACCGGTTCTCGTTCGATCACCGAAGTTAAGCATCGTAGAGCCAGGTTAGTACTTAGATGGGGGACCGCTTGGGAACACCTGGTACTGTAAGCCCCCAAAGTCCAACCCTTACCTCACAGTCGGTGTGGGGGGTGTAAACGGTAGTGTCAGAGCTATGCCGCCCGGAACTTCGTTCCTGGTAGGGCCACCCAAGGCGGACAGGTCTGACACACACGCCGGCTAACAATGGCTCTGGTGAAAATCCAAGGAGTGTCTGCATCGGTAACCGGCGGCTTCTGGTCGTTCCTGTCTCTGCGTCTGTGGGAACCCCGCGGCAAGCAAGAACGTTATCCGAGTAGGCCTGGGTACCCTACTTCTGTAATTTATCCCAAGAATCTTCTTCTCATAACAGGAAGAAGCCGGCTCAATCCGTCCAGGGTGAATGCCGCATCAGTACAGTAGTAGTAGTACAATAACCAGCGATGTTATGACACAGACTGCTACCCTAATGACCGTCCCATCTTGTCTCAGGACCGTGATGGTTGGCGTGATAGACCCAGGAATGTCCGAGTTAACTGGACTGGTCTGTTTCTTTTAAATATAAAGCATATCCAGTAGGGCCAGGTACTTTCTCAAGCGTTATAAGGGTCGGGCAATTTTCTCAGCATCTTTCAACTCCACGAGAGCGCATCTCTGTGCCTGCTTCGTCTCACGCTGTCCGCTGACCTAAGATGGAACAAACGCATTGAAACAATAGCTTCATCTACCGCAAAGCAAAGTTTGTTCTCTGTGTCGCGCCAGAAAGTTTTTTTCTTGCCGGAGTCCTTGCATGGTATACATATATGGTCGGGATCCCCCGCTATTCGACTCAAGGTCCTCGACAGAATCCAGAGACGGATATGTGATATGCTTGGTCCTGGTCTGGCATCTCGTCTAAAGTCACCTTCTCAGAGACGTGCCGTCGCTTCCCTCTTACAAGAAGTACTTCCCTCTACAAGTAATTTTTACGGTAACTGATCCGACGAATTATTTTCGCTGGCCTCCAAAATGCGGGAATTTAAGCATGCCACTAAGTCGGCATCTCAGTCTCACCCTTTCATTGTCGAAACGGTTAAATGTATCCGTCTCTTCTACTCCAGTTGCTTCATGTCTCGCACTTCCCCTCTGTGGAACTCCCTTCCTCCTACTTGTTTCCCTGGCAGTTATAGTCTTCAAATATACAAATGTAATGTCAATCGACATCTTCTGATGTCTTGATCTAATTCCCCGTCCTTCTTTTCATCCTTTCTTCAATCACGCCTCTTTACTCTTGCCCCCACTCTCTGTAATCCCTTGCGGGATAGTGGCACTCACGCCTTGCTTGGGGTGAAAAGCCTAAAAAAGAAAGATCCTACATATGAGTCCCACTTGAGATCCGGAGTGAATTTTATTCCCAAAGCAAGGAGCCTTTTTGAAAATGCAACTTTCGATCGTAATTGGAGACAGTGTGGAAAAATTAATAAAATAGACGAATAATAATAATAATAATAATAATAATAAAATAATAATGAGTAATAAAAAAACAAAAAGGAATATATATATATTCCCATAATGGTAAGAGTAAACCGAAAACATGATTACCCCACCTGGTTTCGCTAAACACCGTCAGGTGGCGTTGTTGGAGCGTATGAAAAGGTAAATATTTCATGTCTCACGCTCTGTCTCCTTTTTCTTCCAAGATGTGAACGAAGTGGCAACTGTGTTCTCACTGGAATTTTCCTCGCTCTACTGACGATTGAACACTCTTCCCATTTTCCGACACATGACATCCTTCTGGACCAAGAAAAAGAAAACGGAATCTCATAAACATGTTTAAATCTCCCAGTGATAAAATAAGTATAAACTGTACTTTGGTTGTCCCAACTCTGCGCAAGGCTGACTTGATCTCGCCCGTTGTATACTTATACTTACCCATCCTAACTTATAGACCAGAAAAAGAACGGACATACCCCAGAGATAGAGATAAAGTTTGCCTCACGACAGTCACCATAAAAAAAGAATAAATGTCCTTCATAGGAACTCAAATTTTGTATGCGTCTATCTCTGTACACATACCTTCATCTAAAATATAAATACCCAAGTTGTTAACCTCCACAAGAGTCCAGCTTGGGTTCGGTGATTATGAAAAATTGCTAGATTAGCTTTTCAGGTATTAAATATCACAAGCTAGTTAATTCCATATTGTGTTGTGGGTGCTGTAAGAGCTAGTTTAGGTCAGATATTGAGGACTACCAAAAAAATTGTTATCTAGATTTTGGAGGTGAACCCAACAATGGTATCATACATTTACTCGTAACTAATAACCTGAGAATTTTCTTAGGTAGATCGTTAATATAAAGCACAAAAGATGGTAGGGTCTAAGATAGTCATGGAAGATACCAGCATTGATCTCATTGGCTTCAGGGTACCTGTCATTAACAACGCCTTGTACTATAATCGGCACACATTGGGATCGTCATCCTCTCCCCTTATTTCCTTTCTCCCCTCTGGTAGCGATAACGGGGGTGACTGTGAAGGCCCAGCCTAATCGTGAAGAATCCTGAGCAGGAGTCACAGAGAACTGTGGCTGGTGGGCGCGGCTGGGTGAGTAGTGCCCTCCTAGCCGCACGTCGGAGGTCCTCTTTATGTTGACGGTTGAACTCGGGAAATTCTCGCCCTCTAAACCACCCGGATGGTCCTCCGCCAGGAATACCGATTTCAAGCAACGGTTCTTCAGATCTCAGAGTCGATGTTCGCCTGTGCCAGGGTTGTTTTCAAATGATCCTTGAGGCGTCGTTTCGGCTCTTCCAGGTAGATTTTTGCGGCTGGCGATTTCTACAAACAGGATGATAACTTCTCACAAATCTACGCAATAGGAAGGACTTGATAATTGAAAAGAATCTTTCAGAGATGTCATTCGTGGAGAGTTTGTGCAACAAACCACTCAATCCCACAGCCTATTAATATTTCACAGTATTTCACAGTAATATCCTGTCATGTTAATGCACTTAGTTCAATGATCAATATTAAATATTATACAATAGTGGTTGAAAATAAAAATTCAGTCAATAATTACAAGTTAAATTTCACAAAATTCATAATTGCGAATCAACCTACAGATTTATTGAACAATTATTATTATTACCAATTATCATATATATATATATATATATATATATATATATATATATATATATATATATATTACAATAAACGTGCAATCAATTTACAAATACATGAATTATTGCCAATGCAACGCTAAGTTTGATTTTGAATTTTTGGCGCGTTCAAAAACCAATATCTCATTTTCAATAGCATTTCGGATACAATACACATATATTTTCGATGTCCTCTTATTACTAAGAGAAAAAAACAAGAACAACATCTATTATATACCTGAAGATGTCTGTAGGAACAGACGAAAGCTTGTGTAAAAATAACAACTAATACGGCAGAAATTTATATGAACAAGGATCAATTCATTCATAACGGATCTGAGGTTTTTGTGTAATATTTGAATTGTTTGCGAGATGGATGTCTCGCCATTTAAAATCATTAACCTTTGCATTAGTTTTGTGTGAATAATTCATATATATATATATATATATATATCGTCTAAAGCAGTTCGGATCTAACAGTTTCTTTCTCCTACATATATGGACACCGGTTCGAACCCTGAAGAAGACCACATTTTCTTTATTACGCTTTCTAGAATCACGAGACCGGTAGGCTTAATACACAAGGGCGTCTATTTCAAATGCGAGTATACATTAAAGATAACGTTTGAAAATGTCGGCTTATATATGAAAAATGTTTCAATTTATACCTGTGTGTAAAGTTAAGTATTCATACAAATTTGTGTAATGTATATATATTTTCTTTTAAAATATACATCATTGTCTATGAACGTGTTTATCTTAGTATGCATGCCGCTATATATAATTTTACTTTATGTGTTTTCGAGTGTTAAGGAAAAAACGGCTTTATAATTCGAATATATCTGCATAAAACGAAGCGTATCACAGTTTTCAGTCAACCAAGAATAAAATTAACAAAAGAAAACATGAGAAATTCATGATTTACCAATGTTTGGATGAGGCAAGAAATTTACGACTGTGAATGCGATTATGTTTTTCTCTTTCCGTCAACGAAAGTAAGAATTCCATTATTTAAGCCATCTAATTTAGTAAGCAAGCTTGAAGGCAAAGAAATAAAGAAACGGCGGACATTACAATATGGTGGCAAATTTAGCTGCTAATATTAGCTCCACGCCGGTGATTGAGAACTACTCTCAACGTCACCTGCAAGTTTCTTTACTACATCTAACAATAGGAGAAGCAAACAGCGCTCCGAGCAAAATCATAGACTTCCATTTAATACAAGCATATATATATATATATATATATATATATATATATATATATAGATAGATAGATAGATAGATAGATATACGGGGTGTCCATATAGTTCGTGTGCACTGTAAAAATTATAACATGGTATTTGCGATGGAAATAATTTGGAGAAAGGATTTGAAAGAAGTAAATCTACATTTTGTAAGGTTTCATTGAAATCTTATTTAATTTATTTTATGTTCTCCATCATTAGCAATACAAAGGATAATACGAGTTTGCAGTTCACGGAAGACATTTGCCAACTGATTTACAGTAATTCCTGAAATCATATTAGTTATTTTAGCTATACTCAAAACTAGGTACATTAAACTTTATAACATTCTTTTACAGATTGTTTCTATCGCAATTACAAATAAAGTTATAAATTTTTAAAGTGTACATGAACTTTTGGACATGGTATATATATATATATATATATATATATATATATATATATATATATATATATATATGAAGAAATATAGTCTTAAGATGTGCTCTATTCATGGGATAAAGTGCCCAATATCAGAGATATAGCGTGTGTAAATATAAAAGTGAACATAGTAGTCAACACTTGGAGGCGACAGTCTGTTTCATGAAACAGACTGTCGCCTCTAAGTGTTGACTTTATGTTCACTTTTATATATATATATATATATATATATATATATTATTGTTATTAAATATAACAGACCATGAATGTCTATTATGTCTGATAAAAAGCCGTTCTAATGTTCCAATGTTTGCTTTAATGTTGGGGGAAAATAAGGACAATAATTGTTCAGTATTTGGATATTTTTTTTATTAAGTTGGTCCTAACCTTTCGGTTCACATGAGCCATCGTCAGAGTGGTTATACAGACATGAAACAAAGATATCAACCGTAAAAGACGATATTTTTGCTATTTTGACATAGAAGATTGCTATGCGATGTTAACGTCAGAGTTTTCAAGAAATATGACAAATTTGATATGGACTTGCCTTAAATTCATTTTAGAAAAGGCTCTATGAATTCTCTTGGTTTTGAGCCATTCTGAAAATAAAATGAGTATGTACCTTAGATTCAATACAGAAAACTTGGGAGAATATATTTAATAAATTTAGCTATACATTTTTGAGGAAAAAATATATTACCAGAAATAGCTTTTTGACAAAACAAAATATTACCAGGAAAAAAGGTTGTCGGCATTAAATAACACATTCAGGTTGATTTGCGGTAAAACAAAACAAAACAAACCTAACCAAACCAAGGTCCCCAATGTCATATGGAGCGATTTTCCTGCTTCGTTAAACTGAGCTCGCCAATCAGAACGGACCTCCTAGACAACACCTGATATAATTGAACGGACCCCTCACTAACACCTGATATAAAGCCTTACGTGACAACGCCTAGACTTTGGAGAGGTCATCCGTCGCCCATAAGAGAAACTTGAGAGCTTATCGGCCTTTACGATAGAAGGAGCATTCGCCTCAGATTAAACAGCGGGTCTCCTCTTCGCACGATTGGATATTTCTCAGGAATCTTGTTACTGGTGTTTTCCATCAAGAATTCGGCATTCCCATGCGCTTGCGAACACATTCGATTTCTTCTTCCACCGCGAGGAAAGTTGGCTCTGTGCCGCGCCAGGAAATGTTTCTCCCCTGAATAGATACTTCAAATATACAAAACAACCATTCGCCCTTGCATGGAGTATTGCTGCCATATATGGGCTGGAGCACCTTCTGCTTACCTCGGACTTCTTGACAAGATCCAGAGACGGATATGCAATCTAATTGGCCCTGATCTGGCGTCTCGTCTGCAGTCACTCTCTCACGGACGCGCCGTCGCCTCTCTCTGTCTTTTCTTCCATGGTAATTGCTCTGATGAGCTGCTTTCACTGGTTCCCAGACTCCATGAATTCAAGCGCTCTACGAGGCTGGCATCCCGCTCCCACCCTTACAATGTAGAAACTTTTAAATGTAGCCGTCTCTTCTACTCCAATAGCTTCATACCTCGCATCTCTCACCAGTGGAACACCCTCCCCAATTACTGTTTCCCTGAGAGCTATAATCTCCAACTATTCAAATGTAATGTCAACCGATATCTCCAGTGACCTTGATCTACCCACTATCCCTCTCCTCATCCTTTCTTCTATCATTCCTATCTGCTCTCGCTCCAAATCTTCCGCAACCCCCTGCATCCTAGTGGCTTCACGCCTTGCTTGAGGCGTAATGCTTAAAAAAAAAAAAAAAAAAAAAAAAAAAAGGTAGGCGATGCAAAGCGTATATCGACAAATCTCAACACTAGGCATACCTTCCTTCAGAAGTATGGAGGCAACAATTCTCCCGACACACGATTAAAGACTTGCCTCACCACTCAAAGGAGAACAAGATCGTAACTAATTTCATTAGTATGACATACGAGAGTGGATGCACGGAGAGCCGGTAAACGAGAACTGGGTTGATATGCGAAACAGATACTACCTCCTCCTCCGTGACCACAGACGAATTGCGCCCTCGACCTGCTCCCGCATACCGACCAATTCATTTTCAGTAAGAGATTGGAACCGTGACAGACGTCGAATATCTTGACCGGCCCGTCAGTCTGGCGAAAAATCCCGGGAAGAGAAACGCCCTTCCACGCGCCCTGTCATCATCTCGTACCCTCTGATCTCTTTGCCGGCTTCGTCGATCTCGGCCCTGCTCGACACAAGGACCGAAGCGTCATCAGCATAGGCAAAAGACATAGCCGAATTGGTAGTACAGGGTATGGAGATTCCGTGTAGAACCGGAAGTTGCGAAGGAAAAGTCTCTAGCGTAAGAACGTAAAGCAAAGGCGGAAAGCGGACAATTTGACGAAAGAACCGTCACAAAACGAAAGGCTCTGATCATACCCCATTCACTTAAATTAGCGCACGGGGGTATCAGTTTAGAATAAGGTCCAAGTGCGAAAGTACGGCTTGAAACTGGTGGCCGAAGGGACAGCCTCCAGAAAACAATGGTCAGTCCTATCGAATTCTTGGAATGATCTAAATTGATCAGCGCGGCTTCACTGTCGACATGCTCGATGATCAAATAAACCAAATGAAAGTTATCCTGAATGATCTTACACTTCACAGCAAAAGTCTGCTCAGACTAGACACTGCAGACTTCAAACGGTTGGCTATGATCTTGTCTAAAATCTTCAACTTTGTATTTAACACCTTCAAAGGCGGAAAATTACCTATCCCATCTCCATTCTTGCTTTTGCGTAATAACTTGATCGCACCCCTGATGAAGCGTTATGGGATAGACCCAGCTCCATCCAATTGTTTTACATCAGTTCCAGCAAAGAGACAATAACGGCCGACTGCCTCAAGTACAGTTTGTAAGGAAGACCATCTAATCGCTCGCTAGAACTACCTGACAAGATGTCGTCAAAACCGGCTGGATCCGCTGAAACAAATCAGACCGTTCCGCATGGTCATATGGGCACATAAACCCCGATGTAACGAAGGGTCTTATCCTTTATGATAATATCCATCACGCAAAGGTCACGCAAAGAGTACAGGCCGCATTCAAAGACTTGCTAACTAGCCAGGAAACACCTCTCGAACGTCCATCAAAACATGCTGAATAAAGCTCAGACCTCGTAGACAGAATGTAATCACGTTCAAGAGTTGAAAACCAGGTCTCCTGTATGGACCATACATCTACACCGAGACGGTGAAGATCCCGAACGAGACTCGCCCTCAGACCTCGAATATTTATACTAGCCAAACAGAGACATGATCTTCCAATTAGGATTGGGGATCTGCATTAAACATGGTCGGGATGAGGACACTGACGGCCTGTCCCATTGACGCGTGGCCCATCTTACTCTTAATGCAGGCATCGAGAAACAGGCAACCAATGCCCCAGGGGCATGATAATTTTAAGACTCTATAAAGGGAGGGTTTTCAAAAAAAGGCGGGAACCTCTATATACAAAATTTAATTAAATTTTGGCATTGTCGTCATCCAAATAAGCCAACGGCGCGAACGTGGAGAATGCATCGTTTGCTTCTTCTAACATCACCCAAATTTTCTGAGATCTCTGTCCAGATCTTACTACGGTCAAGACACTTTTTGCTTTTTGGAAATTTTTAGGGTCCTCGTCGTCTTTTCCGATGATTTATTTAAGGTTTAGCAGAATTTTTAAGTCTTTAATTTTCCTTAACTGTGTAACAATTTTAGCTGTCAACTCAGCGGTCACACGCCACACGTCCTTCCTGTATTATAAGTGCGGGGGGGTGAATTTTATCTATTTTTCTGTGTTGGCGTTTCTTTTCTCAGCTGTTTTTCCAATTTCTTGGTTGAGTTCACGGGTTTAAATGAAGGGGAAGGATTGACAGTAAATACAGGAGTGGTCATTTGTTTTTAGATTTGGTAATGAGAACCTTTTTCAGGGAGGTCATTTTGGTTGGGTGGGAATTAATGATTTGGTCATGTCGGTGGTTGAGCTATGAACTGCTATTTTGAGTGATTGGGGAGAAAAGTGCTGAGAAAGAAGGGCCAATTATTTTCACAGATGTTTCTTGTGTTCTTTTAGCCCTTGTCTATTCCTTTAGGTGCTTCAACCTTTCAAACTTCTCAAAGCTGTATTCGTATCGGTTCTTTTCCGCATATGTGACCGGGGCATCGCCCTTAGAACTGTTAAGGGAGTGGGTCTGTGTGTGCTTTTTGTTGTGCTGGTATTTGGAGATGGGACACTCGCAGTCTTTAACATCATTTTGGGCTTATCAACGCTTTTTCTTTCTTTTTTGGAGGGAATAGGCGGAGGCCGTCTCTGGTCAGGAAGAGTAGAGGTGACCACACACACACATCTTGCGGACTCAGCCAAGATTGAACTCACCAATACTTTGATTGGTGTAGTTCATAATCTTGTCAAATAGCTGAATTCTTGATGCTTCGCTAGGGCTATCAAGGGTGTTTTTATCGTGACACCATCACTAAATGGATTGCCAACCAAGGCTCAGAGAGACTCCATTCACCCTCCTCTAAGAGCAGGTTTGAATTCAGAGTTTTTCCTTCTCCTAGACCAGTTGCCATCCAAGGCTATAGAACCCAGTCTGTCCTGCTATTTACCCATAGCTGGAGGGAGAATAAAGAGGATTCACACCTTTCCCAAGGGTGTTAGCACGTAAGTGAATTTAATGGACTCGACTGGAATTCGAACTCGGCTCTCCGATTCCTCAATCCAAGCCGTTATCCATTACTCCACCGTGCCTCCTATTATTACTCCACCGTGTCTCCTATCATTACTCCACCGTGCCTCCTATGGTGACCAGTCCCTCCACAATTCCAGAAGGTTGGTTTACGGCCACTCACAATGACCGGCATTTTCTGGCAATTGGAGATGGTGCATTACCCCAAAACTCCATTCCCCCGTAGAGGTCGTCAGAGAAATTACTGAGTATCTCCCCAAGTTGAGCGAGACAAGCGGGCAAGTGCTCCCCTAAAAAGGAGAGGGACCTCAAATACTGCTTGATTTCCCTAATGCTTAGTTCTTATGATGGGGTCTTTTGTGACAAGGTCCCGACTGGATGCGTCCTCACTCTCGGCAGGCGTGGTCAACATTGCGTCCCACATGAAATGTCCCTTGGCCTTTATGACCTTTTGAGGTTTAACCCCCATAACCCTAGATTTCAACGTTTTTATCCCGGTGTCCTTTGTCGAGCGACAAATTTTGCGGGAAACCTTGTCGACCACAAAGACTAACAATTTTTTTTTTCAAAATTCTGTAATTCCTCAAAGGCCACCACAAATTCATCTTTGATTTAGCTGTTGATGTTACTAGAGTCAGACCTTTTCTTGATTTTAGCTATTCTCAGCCTCCATACTTTTCCTTGAGTCTATCTGGTCGTCAATATTTTTTGTAATGGCGACGTTCACAATAGTCACTGTTGTCTGAGTGTTTTTTTTTATCGGGAGGATCTTTCTTTTTCCACCCGAAAAGGTCCTTTTTAATCGTTCGATGTTTAGCGGTCATTTTCGCTTTCTTTTAATTACTTTTCTTTTTTTTCTGTTTACTTTTTAACAAATAACAGGAAATCTTCTTCAGAAAAAAAGTGTCAATAAATAAACAGCAGACAATCCTAAAGATCTACAGAACAATGAAAAACAAATTTGCGAAGACAAGGAAACAAAAAAGACCGACTCAATCTTGTCCAATAAAAAGTTTTTGAAGTATACAATCCTTCTCAAAAAGAGGGAAAGGAAATTTAACAATTGAAAAAAAAAACGACAAAACGAAAACGTTTGAC
Source organism: Acanthosepion pharaonis (assembly GCA_903632075.3). Lineage (NCBI taxonomy): Eukaryota > Metazoa > Mollusca > Cephalopoda > Sepiida > Sepiidae > Acanthosepion > Acanthosepion pharaonis. The sequence continues at coordinate 78,046 of CAHIKZ030005377.1, forward strand.
GTGTAAAATAAAATGAATAAATTTACTGAAAGACCACAATTAACTAAAAACCAGAAATTATGAAATAAATACAAAAGAAAAATTATGAAATAAAGACGTATAAAAAAAAGAAAATTCAACTTTTAATATGGCCGATGTAACACAGACAGAAATTGAAACTAAACTGATTAAATAATAATAGAATGAAAAAGTTACACTAAAATTAAATTTGGCTTGCAGCTGGACGAAGACGTGTAAAAATAAACATTAGAGCTGAAAAAAGTAACACGTAGAAAATGAAAACCAAACGTATTAAGCAAAAGGAGGGGATAATAGAACGCACTACTTAGTAAACTTCAACCAGATCATCTCACACAATTCTGACTCATTTTGGGTTACCCCTCTTTTATACAGGGCAACTGGTGAGAATTAAATTCACTCTTTAGTAATAATAGTCAGTCAGACTAGCTCGTTAACCATTACCCAACGATAAGATGCGCTTTATACTAATCGAAGTTTAGTTTGTTTTTTTTTTTAAGGTTCAAGCTGTCATCCAAACTCGCTCGTGAACCTTTACCCCATTATCAGCTGCCTGGCTGTTTTCTAGTATTTATTGAGTTAGTGACTGGATGAACGGTTTACGAAACTTTCTTTTATCATTTCACTTCAAGCAAGACGATAAATCCACCAAGACGTAAGGGATGACTGGGAGTAACTGAGATAACTTTACTGATGAGAAATGGCAATAAAAAGAACTGAATTCAAAGAGACGAATGACGATTGACGTTTCATTTAAATTTTTGAAGATTGCCATTGAAAAGAGAGCAAGAAGCTGGGCGAGTGTTCCAGAGACGAGAAGAAGAGAAAATATCAGAATAGAACTCATGGTTACATTTAGCTATTTCAATAGTAAAATGATGAGACCGAGCTGCCAATCTAGTACTGCGCTTAAATTCAGGAAGTCGAAGGGGAAACCAATAAATCACAACGAACGAATTATATGCAAGCCTCAGATTCGAATTTTGAAAAAATTTTCGTCTAGAATACATTCGGCTTTTAGGCGTTTGTTACAAAAATAAAACTATTAATATCTTCAAAGGTAATTTAATTTGAAACGTTAATGCATAAATAAGTAAAGTCCGAAGGCAGATCATCCGGCTTGATACTTTGATTTAGCTGATCTGGAATTTTTACCGTATAATGTAAAATCTGTGTGATTCATATTCACCACGAAATTAAGTGCATTAACAATGAAGGATATTACGTTGAAAAATAAATATTTTTTTGTGTAAAATAATTTTTTTATTTTGGTATCTTTTTTTTGGGGGGTGGGCGTGGAGTGGTGGATATGGGCATATCGATTTACCCGAGTGTGATGAAATAAAATCTTATCTCACGTGTAGATATAAATCAACCCCATTCACTTTACATTGGAGAAAGGGCAATAAAAAGAAGAGTATTCAAGAAGACGGATGACGACGACTAACGTTGCCTGAAGATTTTTTAAAATTGTCATTGAAGGGAGAGCAAGAAGCTGAAAAATAGTTGCACAGGCGAAGAGTTTGAGGGAAGAAACTCTTAGAATAGAACTTACGGTTACAATTAGCAATTTCAACAGTGGAGTTATTAGACCGAGGCTTTGTTTGATTTCTTTTAGCGACATATCAACACCTCTATGGGTTTTTGTTATGGGACCTTACCCATTATAACATAATGGACTATTCCATACGTAATAAATACTGCGCCTCAAGTGGAAGCAGGGAGTTCAGTCTGAAGTCGGGCGACCGGCTGATCGGTTGAACTCTCTGCCTTCGGGCGGGGAGGAACCCGGACGAGGCTACGCCGAAGGGCGGAGTCTCTTTCGGAGAGGTAAACCTACCCGGAACCCGTTTATACGGGTTCAAAGGGCATATTTTTGGCCGAGCCCACGGGATCGAAGATCCCACGTTAAACCGGCCTTGTGCCACATGATGCCCTCGTGGGGTGGGGGGCTAAATACTATTCAATCCGAAGTCGGGCGACCGGCTGATCGGCTGATCGGTTGAACTCTCTGCCTTCGGGCGGGGAGGAACACGAACGAGGCTACGCCGAAAGGCGGAGTCGCTTCCGGGGAGGTAGACCGACCCTGAAACGGTTTATACGGGTTCAAAGGGCATATTTTTGCCCGAGCCCACGGGCTCGGAGATCCCACGCTAAACCGGCCTTGTGCCACATGATGCCCTGGTTGGGGGGGTGACTAAATACTGTTCAGTCTGAAGTCTGGTGTGAAGTCCGTCAGGAGTCTGTCAGTCAGTCAGTCAGTCAGAGCGAGCGAGTCAGTCAGTCAAGTCAGAGGCAGTCCGAAACAGAGTCGCGTTCAGACAATTACTACTAAACATGATTGTTCGTACTAACACTTTCTACTTCTCTGTATATATTCCTGTTTGTAATATATCTGTGTTATTCCATATCCGCCTTCGAGTTCTTCTTTATTGGTTCTACCTTGGACTATCACCGTGGTACAAGGAACCGGACCATAACAGTTATTTACCGCCGAAATCTAAATATTTTCTACGCAATTTTATGATTTCAACTACAGATATTTTGTATATAATTTTATACTTTCAGAGTAAAGGTTTGTATATCTGTTATATAGGAATAAAGTGTCGCTGCCGACACTGGAGTTTGAACACAGATCACCAGAGAGCAAACACAGGCGATCCCATTTTGAATAAGTAGATCACGTGATGGCAACGGAAATGTATATATGGTAATTATCTTGGGGTTTAGTTGATACCCATTTCTAGTCTATACTTTGATACTCTACAGATCACTGTTTCTACTCTATCCTCTATTACTAATCGGATCGCCATTTCTAGTCTATCCTCTATTACTATACGGATCACCATTTCTAATTTATCCTCTATTGCTATACGGATCGCTATTCTCTACTCTATTCACTATACTATTTCTCTATTTCGATCACTATTCGGTGGTTACTATTCGAGCGGGTATTATCGAGCAAGTACTATTAATGCGAGTGCTATTTTTATACTTATTTACTGTTCCATTGATTGTCATTTTGCTATAAAAATGTAATAATGGTCATTTTATTGTAAACATGTACTGTTCATTTCTGTTTTGGGGTTCACTACTTGCCTATAGCTGGGACCCTAACAGGTACTACCACCCTGGGCCAGGGTGGACCTGGGAACAACAGCAGCTGAGAAGTTGTACCGCGTTCCTCAAAACTTCCAATCTCCCGATCAGGTGCCTTGCTGCCGGTTGGAGTTTATTGTCATACCCAGGACGATGAGACCGAGATGCCAAGTACTACGCTTAAATCTATGAAGTGAAGATACCAAACAGCAAAGCTAATCCACAACCGCTATGCACATATTTGCATAATAGGCGTGTAGTCATACTCTCAGAGTAATAAAAATAAGGGTGGACATATTTGTATACACGTTATGAGGATATGTAAGTAATATAGGATAATGACTGAAGGTCAACTGTTGACTGAGTTCGACCACTTTCGCGAATGAATTGCTGATTTCCTTGCCGCTGAGTTCGGTCCTGAAGATTACGTTTAAGCATGAAACAGATTGCCGCCATTCGGTGTTGAACTTTGAGTCCTCGCTGATTATATTTACATAAGCCCTATCTCAGATATTGAGTAATTTTACCCTATAAATATAGCACACATTAGAACTACAATTATTATTATTATATATATATATATATATATATATATATATATATATATATATATATATATATATATAAGTGAACAGAGAAGTCAACACTTAGTGTTGACTTCTATATTCACTTTTATATTTACACACACTCTATCTCTGATATTGAGCACTTTATCCCATAAATATAGCACAGCTTAAAACTATATTTCTTCATATATATATATATATATATATATATATATATATATGGAAAGTGATAGGGAAAAATGACAGAGATAGAGAGATGTGGATAGAGCAGCAAAAAAAATTATAAAGAGTGATTGGTATTGGTCTCGCACCTGTCTTTTTTTTTTTCTGGACTGACGATTCAGAGACGTCTCCCTCTCCATGCCGGAGAGAGAGAGTTTGATAAAATAAGCAAATTTATGACTTTTTCCCTCTGCACCAATGTCTTTATCAAATACATGATGATAGATTTTAATTAACTGTACAACTTTGTTTATTCTCACATTTTCCGTTTTTCTTGTTTTCTTTAGTCTCCAACTTAATCTCTTAATGTACAGTAAGAAAAAAAAAGTGGACATATAAATCTCATCTCTCGCCAAATTACGCATAGGACAAAAATGGCGGCAACAAAGTTCAACGGGTACAAAACAGACACCGGCATTTTTTTTTTCACTTTTTAAAATTAAATTCCTTTAAAAAAAATTACTTCAGGTTAAAGTTTTTTTTTTAGTTGTTCGGTTGAGTTTTCATCATTCTAGATTCTATTAACCGCTCCATTCCGAAAATAAAATAA
>CAHIKZ030005377.1:85000-102500 GCA_903632075.3 Acanthosepion pharaonis
AAAGTGCCCAGTACAAAGTAGAGCAATATATTATTATTATATTTTTATTGTAAGTGATCACAATAAAAATTATTTGAAATCGTTACACAAAAGCTTTCATGTTTCAGTACTATGATTGTACTTCTTCAGCTGTTACCGCTTTTAAAGGGAGGTAGACATAAGGTCAGAATTAAGAATAGATTCTTGGGGTATGTCTTGAATAACCAATTAAATGTCAGGTCTGTACTAACAAGAAAAGTAAGCAAACAGGGTGGAAGTGGGTAAGTTATTTTTTCGTGTCCCGATAAACTGGCACATTGACATGCCACCTTATGTCCCCCACTTTAACTTTCGGAAAAGATCTAAGACTTAGTTTTTAAATTTCCTTAAGAAACATTTAACCACTAATACATGTTTAAAGCAAAATGACTAACAATACATTTTTAAAGCAAAATGACCACACACATATCACCACCTCTAGTCATTATGTCCACACAAACATGTATTTATGAAAAAGCTGAGTATCATCTACCATGCATTCAATTGTGAAAGCAGAATAATATATCATATTTTCATCACTTCAAAGCTCTCAAGAAAAATAGATGTTGGCATTAAATTGCCCTTCAGGTGTTGATATGCTGTTAAACAAACCAAATCAAATTATTGTAAGTATAGTTTTTCGTGTTATTTAAAGCAAAATGATATTTAAGCAAAATGTCTAACAATACATGTTTAAAGCAAAATGACCAACAATACATTTTTAAAGCAAAATGACCAACAATACATTTTTAAAGCAAAATGACTAACAATACATTTTTAAAGCAAAATGACTAACAATACATTTTTAAAGCAAAATGACTAACAATACATTTTTAAAGCAAAATGACTAACAATACATTTTAAAGCAAAATGACTAACAATACATTTTTAAAGCAAACTGACTAACAATACATTTTAAAGCAAAATGACTAACAATACATTTTAAAGCAAAATGACCAACAATACATTTTTAAAGCAAAATGACTAACAATGCATTTTAAAGCAAAATGACCAAAAATACATTTTTAAAGCAAAATGACCAAAAATACATTTTTAAAGCAAAATGACTAACAATACGTTTTAAAGCAAAATGACTAACAATACATTTTTAAAGCAAAATGACATGCAATAGATTTTCTAGCAAAATGGCCAAAAACGCATGTCAAGCCTAGTTGAAAGGATACAATTCTGTTCAAAATATTTGGACTTCGGCGTTAAATAACCCAGGAAGAGGTTAATATGCCGCTAAACAAAATCAACCAACTTGAAACAACTCTTTCATGACATTAATCCAGATAATATCCTACAATTTCTTAAATGAAACAAATTGTATTCCAAAATATAACTATAACATAAAACACACATATCACCACCTCTAGTCATTATGTCCACACAAACATGTATTTGTAAAAAAGCTGAGTATCATCTACCATGCATTCAGTTGTGAAAGCAGAATAACATATCATATTTTTATTACTTCAAAGCTCTCAAGAAAAATAAATTTTGGCATTAAATTGCCCTTCAGGTGTTGATATGCCGTTAAACAAACCAAATCAAATCATTGTAAGTATAGTTTTTCGTGTTATTATTTTCCCATGCGCCTTTCGTTAATTATTAAAACAGGCAGGCATTATACAGTGTTGATTCTGATGTCCATGCTGTCTACATCTATAAACACTGTATCCTTGATATAGAGCTCATTTCTCTTATAAATACAGCAAGCACATAGTCTCTATTGTTTTTTTTTTTTGTTTTTTGTTTTTTGACAACGAGTTCTACAGGGTTGTTGATGGCATTTTCGTTGAAACTTTTCGTTTAAATAAGGTGGTGAGGTAGTTTACGACTTCATCGAGGTCGGATTGTCGCTCGAAGCGTGGCTGATCATTTAGGTTAAAACCACCTCGATGAAATCTATCAAACAACTTCTTGAACGTCCAAAAAGACGAGGCACGATCCAAATAAACCTTCTGAATACTTTTTTTGGCCCTGTTCCGACGCTTACCTCTTTTCGAAATTCATAGAACACAATATGGTGAAATTTCAATTTTTCATCCTGTATCTTGGGGACAAAACGCTAACATTCAACAAAATCTTACTCACAAGTGAACGATGGAAGGATTCAATCTAGATCAAACCAGAAATCGGTACCATTACAAACGCCTGTGTTAAGTTGCAGTTATTTCATACTAACAATGAAAATTGAGCAGGAACTTTTGTAATGATCTTACTTATTATAAAACGCAGATTGTGTGTGTGTGTGTGTGTGTGTGTGTGTGTACGCGTGTGTGTACGCGTGTGTGTGTGTACGTTTATATATTGGATCGGATTTCCTACATTTTTCAAACCGATTTCAAAAAAACTTCACAGGACTACGTAAAATTACCTTTGGTGGTTCTGATAGCTAAAAAATTGAAAAACACAATTATTTTGCACGAAATCAATTTGAAAACACGATTAAGAGGCATTAATGAAAGGGGGACAACTCATATCGAGTTATACTTATTAATATCGAGTTACCTAGTTATACTTATTATAAAACCCAGGTTGGCTCTGTGTGTGTGTGTGTGTGTGTGTGTGTGTGTGTGTGTGTGTGTGTGTGTGTGTGTGTGTGTGTTCGTTCGTTTATATATGGAATCGGATTTTACATTTTTTTAACCGATTTCAACAAAAACTTCTGTTTTTTTTGGCAGGTAGTGTTTCTTATTGTCTTGCACACGTTTTTCTTTATTTTTTACATTCAGAATGCTTTAAAAATTCCATTTACAAGACAAATGTTTATAATAAAATTCTATTCAATCGATAGACTCATAACGATTGAAAACAATGTTTTTGTTTGAGTTTGGGTTTGACCAATTCGTAAAAAAAAAAAAAAATAATAATTAAGACATCGTGTCCGTCAACCTTAAACAATAATCTTTGTCAATTTTATTTTTCAGTCTTTATGATGGTCGATACTTGATCTATCTCTTACTGTTACATCCCCGGGCAACGCCGGGCTCTACTGCTAGTCTGATATATATGTTGGTTACGTTGTATCATTTTTTTTTATTATCGAGTTGCCACACTAAACCCATCCAGTGTTACACATAGAAATATAACTGGGGTGGGGATTAAGGTATCAAGGTCGTTAAGTGTTTATGAATCTTGGGGAGAACTGTACTATGGTCCATCTTTTGTCATTGCCCGCATTGGCAGTTGGAACCATCATCGGCGATTCAGGCACCTGTGAGGGATTCTCTAGGCTTGAGAGGGAGAGAGAGATTCTGTGTCCCACATTGTTAAGATGTCTGTATCACAGAAATACAGCATTGAAATAGAAAATTATATCATGTAGGGGTGACAAGATTTTCGGACCGCATTCTGTAGTTATTTCTTAACTCTTTCGGCGGCGTAGACGTGTATATACGTTCTCACCGAAAGTTTCAGACACGAACGAATAAACACGTCCAAAAATACCGTTCGAAAATGATACGTCGATCTTGATTCGTTTTGTACCCCTCCGAACATGAAATGAGTCCAGTTATCAATTCATACGCCTGGTAGATGTGTTAGCCACCACCGAAGTACTTCAAGGTGCCTCAGCTCCTTATTTACTATATTAAAGATATAAAAAAAAAACCTCTTGAAAATGAAATGTTTTTCTCAAATTAATTTTCGGGGAAGGAATTTTAGTGATCATCTGAGAGATGCGTAAGTAATTATCTCTGTCGTGAACAATGGCTGGCGATAATTCAAATTTATGAAAAGAACGAGAAAATTAAGTAAAATTAATTCTTATCGAGATAGTACATGAAAACCGCAACACAAACCCACCCACCAGTGTTGTAATATTAGAACACCGCGTAAATCCTCCTAGGAAGGATTTCGCATTATTTTCTCATCTTCATGGACAGACAGGGGTTTCTCTGAGGACAGAGAGACCGAAAATTATACTGAAAAAGGTGTGGGGAACATGAGGCCGCCCCTCACTGCACAAGAGGGAGGATCGGTGATTCGGAGGCCAGCGCAACCAAAGGTTCTCATCTCTCTGACCTTGTGTCACATCTCATTCTCGTGGGGAAATGAATAAACACTGTATATAGTTGTTCAGCGCGTCTTGGAGGACATATTCAGGGTTGCATCTCTGTCCTGGACAGAGTAAGTGCTCAGGGTTTCTCTGTCAAAGGACAGAGAGAGGCAACTGAGGAAAATTATACTGAAAAGGTGCCCACCTCTGGGAAAAGCTGCCTGAGGCTGCGCCTTCCCATTGCACAAGAGGGAGGGATCGGTGATTGCACTGAGGCCAGCGCAACCAAAGGTTGCGGAGGCCAAGGGAATTTTTGTCCCTGCGCACGCGCTCGGGTCTCCCATTAATCTGACCTCAGGTCACATCTCATTCTCGTGGGGAATGAATAAACACTGTATATAGTTGTTCAGCGCGTCTTGGAGGGATTTCGCATTATTTCTCACCTCTCAGTTGCATCTCTGTCCTTGGACAGAGTGCGCTCAAGGGTTTCTCTGTCAAAGGACAGAGAGAGGCAACTGAGGAAAATTATACTGAAAAAGGTGCCCACCTCTGGGGAACAGCTGCCCGAGGCCGCGCCTCCCATTGCACAAGAGGGAGGGATCGGTGATTGCACCGAGGCCAGCGCAACCAAAGGTTGCGGAGGCCAAGGGGAATTTTTGTCCCTGCCCGAGCGTATGCGCTCGGGTCTCCACATTAATCTGACCTTGTGTCACATCTCATTCTCGTGGGGGAATGAATAAACACTGTATATAGTTGTTCAGCGCGTCTTGGAGGGATTTCGCATTATTTCTCACCTCTCAGTTGCATCTCTGTCCTTGGACAGAGTGCGCTCAGGGGTTTCTCTGTCAAAGGACAGAGGAGGCAACTGAGGAAAATTATACTGAAGAGGTGCTTCCACCTCTGGGGGAACAGCTGCCTGAGGCCGCGGCTTATTGCACAAGAGGGAGGGATCGGTGATTGCACTGAGGCCTGCAAACCAAAGGTTGCCGAGGCCAAGGGAACAGTCCCTGCTCGAGCGTATGCGCTCGGGTCTCCACATTAATCTGACCTTGTGTCACATCTCATTCTCGTGGGGAAATGAAAAACACTGTATATACTTGTTCAGCGCGTCTTGGAGGGATTTCGCATTATTTCTCACCTCTCAGTTGCATCTCTGTCCTTTGGACAGAGTGCGCTCAGGGTTTCTCTGTCAAAGGACAGAGAGGCAACTGAGGAAAATTATACTGAAAAAGGTTGGGGAACAGCTGCCCGAGGCCGCGGCTTCTCATTGCACTAGAAGGAGTGATCGATGCCCTCACCGATGCCAGCGCAACCGACGTTTGCTGGGGGACCTTGCCCGGGTGCACGCGCTCGGGTCCCCACATTAATCCGACCTTGTGTCACATCTCATTCTCGTGGGGGAATGAGTAAACACCGTCTTGTACACAGAACCTGGCCTGGGGTGTTAATATGTGCATGAGTCAAGATTGGGGGCAAACTAGAAAAATGCTCCGTAGTTTTAATTACTCGCATTAGTAGTTGATATATCCTCATTTCGGAAGGTTGGCTCTACATCGACCAACAGCTGTTCGGAGCGGGTAGGCATCACTGGAGCCAGCGGTTAGGGATTCTGTAGGGATGAGAGGGATCCTGTGTTCCACGTTGTTAAGGTAGCTGCACCCCAGGGACAAACGCTGACTCGGAGCTCTGTTGTTCAGTGGTTCTGAATGTAGAAAACTGTGTCTCAGATATTCATTAAATCCTTCCAGGAGATCTCCATCTCTTCTTATCGAGTCTCTACACTACCCTCATTCAGTGTTACACACAGAGCCTTACGCGGGGTGTTAAGGTTTCAAGTTCTTTAAGTGTCCATGAATCTTCAAGGTTGGAGCAAGCTAGAAGACGCTCCATAGTTTACAATTACCCGCATTGGCAGTTGGGATCATTATCTGTGGTATATCCCTATTTCTGAAGGTTGGTTCTACAGCTGCTCAGAGACGGTTCAGGCGAGACCAGATGAGCTAGACATCGCTGGAGTCAGCGGGGATGGATTCTGTAGGGCTGAGAGGGATCCTGTGTTCTATGTTATTGAGTTAGCTGCACCCCAGGGACAAACGCTGACTCGGAGCTCTGTCGTTCAATGGTTCGACTGAATGTAGAAAACTGAGTTTTAGATATTCATTAAATTTTTTCAGGAGATCTGCATCTCTACTTATCGAGTCTCTACACTACCCTCATACAGTGTTGCATACAGAGACTTACCCGGGGTATTAAGGTTTCAAATTCGTTAAGTGTCCATGAATCTTCAAGGTTGGGGCAAACTAGAAAATGCTCCGACGTTTGTAAATGCCCGCATTTGTAGCCGGGATCCTCATCGGTGGTATATCCCTATTTCTGAAGGTTGGTTCTACAGAGAACGACAGCTGTTTGGAGGCGATTCAATCAGGGCTATAAGGACCAGAAATAACTGAACCCAGGAGTGGGTTTTAACAATGGGATTGTCTATGTCCCACGCTGTTAAGATGGCTGCACTACGGAGAGAGACGATAAGAACTCTATTTTGCGGAGGTCCAATTGAATGTAGACAGCTGTATTTTGACTTGAGCCTCTTTGTTATTGGTTTACAGCCGGGGTGGATGACGAGGGTCAGTTTACTGCTTCAACTACACAAATTGAGAGTGGGGTGTCCTGGTTACTTTGTGAGAATAGCGGATAACAGGATTCCCAAACAACTTTTCCGCGTGTAACTGAACACAGAAAAGCGTCCACAACAGAAGCCGAGGAAGAGATTTAAAGATAATTACAAGGATAACCTGAATTCAGTACACAAAAATGTACAGTATTGGAAAGAAATAACTTAAAATGGTACAGAGTTGAGGTATTTCATAAGGGAGGGTTGCAGTGCCTTTCAGGATGAATGTCACAGGTATGTTCAGATCAAGAGTGATCTCTGAAGAGGCACTCACTCCGGTTTGCCACCTGATATGCAATCATGGAGGGTATGTAATCTCATGCTTTTGTCAAAGGAAGGTTACTGAGACCATCTAACATTTCATCAACACAATCAGAAGCAAGCCATCTATATCAACCTTCCTTATCGTCCTGCCGATAATACCTGTGTTGTTTGCAACAAGATTTGTAGATCATCATCTGAACAGAGAAGGCACACGGTGGTACACAGGAGAGTTGTAGGCCATGCAGTTGACATATTTGTTCATCTAAGGGGTGCACTGTTAAGCGACAGCTCCCGAGATGATGTAATATATCTCCGTATATAAAAAGCAGCTGTGACCTTCAGTAGACTAGAAATAGAGTTTGGGCAGGCCGTGGGATCCCCAACACGATCAATGTGAGCGTTTATAAATATTCTATTCTAAATGTTCATTTTTATTCTTCTGAAAGCGCAGTTATTTTTTTTTAGCAATTTCATCAGTTATTTTAAGCATATACTCAACAAAAAGTGTTTTGTGATGTCAACGAAAACTCGTTGCCACTTTCGTCATGCTCGTTGTAGTAGAGACTTTGTAATCGCAGATAAAACTATAGTACGTCGTTGAACAATACTGGTGCCAGACGCCTTCGAATATCACTCGCACTCATAGTACTTGCTCGATAATACTTGCTCGAAGAGCAAGGCGTATAGTGATCCGATTAGAGAAATAGTATAGTGAATAGAGTAGAGAATAGCGGTTTGTATAGTAATAGATGATAGACTAGAAATGGCGATCGTTAGTCGTTAGCTACTTCCTACATATATCCGTTTCCTCTATGGTCACGTGGTCTACTTAATTCAATAATGGGATCGCTATGTTTGCTCACTGACGATCTATGTTCAAACTCAAGTGTCGGCAGTGACACTTTATTCCTATATAACAAAGTGACTAAGGAAAAACCAGATCAACTCACAGCAAACCCTGTGTTTTCCAGTCAGAATTAACAGTTGTACACTAAATGAGGCTGCTTGCCGAGATTGTCCATTAGGACTCAAACTCACTGTAAACCTCGCGAAACTCGTATATATGAGCCTTCGTGAAAAATGTTACAAACATTGAAGGTCTTTTGTAAATCGGCAGAAAATGTCCGAATCCTTCGGCAATGATCTATCATTACAAGATGCAGAAATTGGTTATTGCTGCGACCCCTAGACTGGAATTGCCCTACCATTACTTTCAAGCCTCGACAGAGATCAAAAGCTTTTGCGCGGCCTTGTGGGTGATGAATTATATTCCAACTTACACCTTTTTTCTTACAGACAAAATGTTGCTTGCTTCATGCTAATCTATCTCATAGCAGATGTTTAATCTATCAGTATATAGCGTCATAGCAGATGTCTAATCTATCCATATATAGTATCATAGCAGATGTTTAATCTATCAGTATATAGTCTCATAGCAGATGTCTAATCTATCAATATATGGTATCATAGCAGACGTTTAATCAGTATATAGCGTCATAACAGATGTCTAATCAATCAGTATATAGTATCATAGCAGATGTTTAATCTATCAGTATATAGCGTCATAGCAGATGTTTAATCTATAAGTATATAATATCATAGTAGATGTTTAATCAATCAGTATATAGTCTCATAGTAGATGTTCGTGCCTACTACATTTATTTTTCCACCAGTTCATACCTAGAATCAACCATGCTACGTACAGAGTCAGATCATTCTCATTGCATTCGTATTCAATTACTGAGGAGAAGCTTCTTCCACTTATAAGTCTTCTTCAGCAAAACTGCTGCATTGTGGAATAGACTCCCGAGAGGATACTTACCCGTTCACAACAATTTTAACCTCTTCAAGTCATGTGTCAACCGTTATCTAACCTACACTCTTGTTCAGGTTAATTGAAACGACACGAATAATTACGTTATTATTTAAATGTTTATGCAAACAGAAGGAAAAAGATAGATAGATAGATAGATAGATAAATAGATAGATTCTGATGCGTATTTCTATTTTTTTATGTAGCTTTTTCAGTCTTGCATAAGTTCGTTTATTTTATTCAATTTTAAACCTCATTGAAAACGTACATATAATAAGTGCAAAGCTGCCCTTTGCTGTACACCAAAAAAAAGCAACACTTAAAAATAAATCTTTTCCTTTTGTAGATACACACGGGGAGGAGAGGCGAATATACGTAATTAAGCGGCCCCAAAATTCTATTAACCCAGGGGCCACGTAACGCTTAAATCTGTCCCTGTATATCACCGAACATTAAATCCTACAAATCCGAATAAAGTCTGCGTTATTGGTTTTGCAAATATTCTGCGATGGAAAACGCCATAATCCAAGATCTCCAGTTAAAAACGAAAAGCTTTGCAATGGACAAAAATAACTTTCCAAAGAAGGTGTTCTTTAAACACATATCTTCGGGAGAATGATTTGTAAAGGCTAGTATAAAACAGAACAGGCAGACTGTAAGCAAAAACTACATCAACATTCAACGATATCAAGCTTAAAAACACTAAGAAAAATCGTCGAAACAAACTCTCACAATATCCTATCAGAGTCAGGGATCCTATTATAGACCCTTGTGCAAATTAATTGAAACAAAGCAAATAATTCCGTTATTATTTACTTTTTTCGCATTTTTCCAACGAAACACAACCCAGTGCACATATCAGTACTTCGTATATCCATTCCATGAAGTCTTTCCTTGCAGACTGACCAGAGATTTTCGATTGAATTTAAATCAAGAGAGTATCTGAGGGAGTTGATAGAGCTACTCACTAGTGAGGCTTGCCAGTGTGTTCCTGCAGCGTTACAATATTCGTACGCTTACCTGGAGTAACGTCCATCGTAGGACAACTAATCGACAGTCGAGACAATAGTGTCTGTGCATGATAAAAATCTGATGCAATCCCGAATGACGCAATATTTTTCAAGGTCTAACAAATTTCATCACATGCCCCGAAAATAGATCCATTTTACTGCACACCACCTCAAATGATCTAATCTGAGGAAAGAATAGAAATCGATTACACCCTGTTACTTCAGCGGGTCAAAAAATGACTGTATGATTAAAGAAGGAAAATTAAAGCGGATTTTTCAATTAATTCGCACAAGGGTGTATAGATCTTCATATGTAGCTCATTGTACGCACTTACAATAACCTCATTTAGTGTATTTGGTGAAACCTTTTATTATAAGGAATGGCTGTACAACCATCTCAGCCACTCAAATGCTTTTCGGTAGCCCAGGCCGTACGTATAGAAAATGTCAGATTCCCAAAGCCTTTGTTTTACGGTGAGATACGCACTTGAAAACGTTCCCAAAACAAATCAAATAAAATGTTAAGGAATGGATAAAAACCAATGTTAAATAGTTGCAGGCTGGCATCAAAGATGGCTGAAAGGAAGGCTGTAAACCTTTCGAAGGAAGATATTTTCAGAACAAAAATACTTAAACATGATCAGAACGTTGGTGAGAATGTAAAATGCTGAATGTCTGAGACTCGTGGACGTAGGCACCTTTCTAAATCTGGGTATGCCAGTCATCGCTATCAGTCCAGTGGAAAATCTCATCATGCACCTGTCACCTGCGCTTCAAGACAACTAAGAGATCATGGAAGAAGGGTGGATGATGAGGATGGTGATGATAGGATGCAATGTAATTTGTTATGTATTTATGGATAGATAGTCAGATAGATAGATAGATTTTTAAAGAATATTATTTTTGCGTTGTGGTATCTGTATCTGTCTTACGAAAGTAGATCTTCTAAGACTTGTAAAGCATACATAGGATCATCTTTCATGAGTAGCTTCAAAAATATTGTTGCAGATGAATAGATAGATAGGAAAAACTGAAATAGATAGATCTTCAAAGAATCTGATTATATATATATATATATATATATATATATATATATATATATATATATATATATATATATATATAATATATATATATATATATATATATATATATATATATATATAATAAAAATGGACAAAGACCGACAATTTATGTATTAAAGAAATTTTTTTATGTTTAACGTTCTTTTTTTATATACAAGTATTTAAGTAAATGCGCTGTTATTAAATGTTATTTAATACTGTTTATTATAAACAGAGCATTTACTTAAATACTTCTATCTATAAAAAAAAAAAACGGTAAACATAAAATGTCTTTTATATATATATAATATATATATATATATATATATATATATATATATAAGTGAACAGTGAAGTCAAAACTTAGAGGCGACAGGCTGTTTCATGCTAGACGCAATCGTCAGGATATGTTTGATTTTTTTTCTCGGCTATTTATATACACGGGTCAGAGGTGCATTGTGGGTAGTCTATTTTGGCGGTTATTTTGCCGAAAGTCGTTTGTTTATTTATTTATTTGGGTTAATTTATTTTGCTTGTTTTTATTCATTTTTTATTTTTTATTTTTTTTATTTTTTATCTTATATATTTATTTATTTTTATTTTAATCAGTGTTTTATTAACGTATTAAAAATGTGTTTATGTCGCTTATTTAATAGATTTGTTTTGGTTTGGGAAAATAAATAAAGCTATTTATTCAATCTTGGGGTTGGTTGCTGTAGTTTATTCTATTGTTTTGGTGGGAGCAGTTTCTAATTATTACTTCATTTATTTATTTGGTTTGATCATCTTTTCATGTTCTTTTCTAACGGCTAATTTATCGGGAGCCATTTGTTAGTTTATTTATTTATTTATTTGGATTAATTTAGGTTAATTTATTTTACTTGTTTTTTATTATTTGATATACTGTAAATTTTATTTACTCTACTGTATATTTTTATTTACTCTTTTCGGTTTTCGATTTTTAAGTAACGTAGTATTTTTTATCGTTATATAACAGTTATAGCTATGTTTTTCATCCGATTTTTGGTTTGATTTTTATAGTCTAACTAATATTTTGGTTATAATGGTTTGTTAAATTGTTTATTATTACTTTATTTATTTGGGTTCATTTATTTTGCTTTTATTTATTTATTCTATTTCGTCTATTCTGTGATTTCGTAATTTGTTTGGGTTAATTTATTTTACTTATTTTATTGTTATTTTGTTTATTTTATTTTATTTTAATTTTTTTTCTCGGATTTCAATTTTTAAGTTTTTCGATTTTTAAGTAACGGAGTAAAAATTAGCTTTCACTAATATATTTTATTGTTCGTACTTTATTTATATAAAAAAATATTTAAGAAAATGTTCTGTTTATAATAGACAAAATTAATATTTACCGGCCTGAATATCTGAATATTAAATATTTGTGTCTATATAAATAATATATAACAATAAAATATATTAGAATAATAATCGGATTTTAAATCATTTATATATATATATATATATATATATAGAGAGAGAGAGGGGGGGAGAGAGAGAGAGAGAGGGGGAGAGAGAGAGAGAGATCTGATATTGAACAATTTATGTCCGGATTTAACAGAAAATATATGCTCCGAAACTTGATCTTCAACTAATCCCTGCATAACCGATATATATATATATATATATATATATATATATATATATATATATATATATATATATATATATATAGAGAGAGAGAGAGACGGAGGGGGAGAGAAACAGCCAGACACACTGACAGAGATATAGAGTAATAGTTTGAAATTGGAATATAGATGGAAATTGGAATGATTAAGCTGCAGTGTCAAACAAATATAATATATATATACATATATATATATATATATATACACACACACACACACACACACATATATATATATATATATATATATATATATATATATATATATATATTATGTTTGCGTAGTTATAACTAAAACTAATCGCACAAAACCACCAGGGCCTTACACAGCAAATTGATATTTATCAATCCGAATGTCGCCTTGTTTTAAATTCGGTTCAAGCAGACACCGGCAAAGCCTAGTTCCGCGTCGATCTAATATAAGTACGCTGTCTGTTTTGTCACTCCGGGGGAGAAACTGCTAGTCGGTGTTGGCTTTTGAAGAAATATTGGAAACATGTCCCATTGATAAGCAATCAGGAAAGCAGAATAGAAGTGTTAACTTTTTGAACTGCAACGCTGAAAAGAGACCATATTGCAGGCGATGATATTGCTTCTGGTGATGGCGAAATCAGTGAAATTTGTTTTAGTATGTTTCCCGCTTCTAAACAGACGCCATCTTGTTTTATGGCGGTACGTGTGGCGAGCTTTGTTCTGTTTATACAGCAATCATAGACATTCTCTTTGTGAAATATCAATTGTTAGCAGAATGACAGTTGATACATCCGCATATTGAAGAGGGTGCTGAGAATATCGCGGCTCCCACAAAAAGTGATCCAAAATTAATTTATGATATCCCTATTTTTTTTTTACCATAATTCACCCAATAAAAAGTCACTCAAGCTAGAGTTTACCTAACCGAAATAGTTGTAAGGGCGTATGTGAGATGAAAGGAAGAAGGGGTTGAATATTATGAGATGTAGAGCAAATATTGGCTGACGTCAGACATGAAGAGGTTAAGATTTTTGTGGTCGAGGAAGCAACCTCTGGGGAGTGTCTCCCACAGAGTGACACGTCTAGTGGGTTTTTCCGGCTTACTAAATGAATACAAAGAGAATTTTAATGATCTGACACCGTGAAGTTATGAGTTAGCGGAACTAAGGAATGTAGCTCGTCAGGACAGTTCCTATTGAAATATTGATAGATTACTAAGAGGCTTTTGAAATTTTGATCATTCTATCAGATTTTGGAGACTGGGATTACCGAAAACTTTTCCGCATCTCTTCACGTAAAGAGTTAAAGAGACTTACATTTACCAAAATTATCACAAGAATAGAAAATAATATGAGAACGCCACGCGGTGAGGAACATCCTGCTTCGCTCTATTGTGGTTGGGTTTGATTCATTTTTTATGGGATGGTGCACATTGCTGGTGAACAGGAAGTTATCCGGGATTGAACCATAAATTCCCAAGAGGAATCGCAGTGTGTGGTCGGAAGGACGGAAAAATTGTAGCTAACGGAAGCTACACAAGTCGATATCAGCATTGGCTGGGTTACCGTAGAGAGGGCGGTGGGATGTTGAAAGACCCGAAGACCCTAACGAACATCGGCTAGAAACATCACTAATGATGTGTACCAAAGTATCCAATACATGTATTTTACGAAACAGTAACTGTATTTTTAGTGGGTACATATTTTTTTTTCAATTGCTCTTACCGATGCAAAATGGGTACAGGTTCGATTCCTGCTGGAGGGCGCATTATTCTTTCGTAGGACTTCAATGTCGGTTGTTATCAGTTTCACTGTTGACGAAAGAAAGAGAGATCATACTACTGTACAACTCAAATACATGTACCCAATTGAAATAATGGATATCTTACCACACACACACACACACACACACACACTCACACAGCTTAGGGACAGAGACTCTGACTGATGCCAAATCAGTTTCGATCCCGGCTTGAAGTAATTGGATGTCTTGTCACATTGATGAGACGTGATAGAGCAAATCAGGCATCAGGCTGTCTGTTGATATATATATATATATATATCGAATGTAACAGCAAAATTGTTCAAATCGTCTAACAGTGTCTGATAAATTTTTAATATCTAAAAAAAAACACTAAACTAATTGAATTTCTTCTTTTCAGGCTTAAATGTTTAAGCATCGTGACACCGTTTGTCGTTAAAATCACTGAAAAACCCATTGAGTTATTCAGCTAGAATAGGAACAGGTTAAAATCGTCTTGTGTCAGTCCCACTATATCTTCCCAACTGAGCAATGGCGAGAGGAAAAAGATCATTCGGGCCTTCAATAATGGTACGAACATTCATACTCTGGCTTCCATCTGTTCAAGAACCATCATGTTCATACTCTGGCTTCCCTCTGTTCAAGAAGCATCATGGGAACGGTGAATAAGTTTAAAAAAGAGGGAATAGTAGAGAGGAAAACTGGATCGAGAGATCACGGCAGGAAGAGGGATCAGCCTTTTAACTGAGAGCTTAATACATTTTTATTGTTCAAAGTAGTTCCGAGGTTATATGAATACTTGGATGCGTATCGCTGCGAAACTGAGTGAGGAGAAGTGCTGTATAGAATCTAGTCTGTTCCTTCTTAGTAACCGAGTCCCGTGGTACAGTTGGTACGACGTTTCCGTTGTTTCGAAACGGTCCGGGTTTGATTCTCACTTGTAGATGCGCACTGCTAAGGAATTCCTGAATATATATATATATATATATATATATATATATATATATATATATATATATATATATATGTATGTATGTATGTATATATATATATATATGATTATTTGGGGATTTAGGCTAATTATATAGTAATTCGTCAAGCCTAGAATAATTCTCACTATATATATATATATATATATATATATATATATATATATATATATATATAAGTGATTATTTATATATAAAATTTGTCAATCAGCTAAATGTAACATCAATCAATTAAGTGACGCATTTTATTTATATTAATCCTATTAATGTTCTATGTAAAATGTCTTTAAGATTTCCAATAACTGACAGCATTTCTGACTTTAATATATATATATATATGTGTGTGTGTGTGTGTGTGTGAGAGAGAGAGAGAGAGAGAGAGAGAGACTGACATAATAAGTTTCATATTCAGGAATATTACAATCAAATGAGGCAAGAAATGCACTGTAACAGGGAGAACCGTGATTTTCACTGTTACAGTGAATTTCTTGCCTTAATATACGGAAATAATATTCGTGAATATGAAAGGATTAGGATAAAAATAAGAAAACATAATGTTTGTAATTTGTTCAGTCAGACATGTCTAAAAGAGAGTTAACTAAGCCTAACCTGAAGGGCGCTGACTTTTCTATCTGTCGTGTCTGACTGCACCCAAAGAAGCTTTTCCTTTATTACAAATGCTGCTACTGTTTGGTGAAGAAGTGCATGAAAACTGATTTCTCAACCAACATGTCTCAGAAAACAATTGTGACAGAGGTGGAATAATTCAGAAAGCTAGTATTGTAGGCAATAAAATTATAGATAACTTTAAAATTGATAATTATCTCAAGATAAATGCGACGACTTATTGTAAATTCTTAGACAAGACGTTTTACTTTAACAGTTTACAAAGATGCGTTAAACTAGAGAATATATTTTACGAGACAGTACCCCTTTCAGTTTTTACAAAGACGTTTATTGCTCCTCCTCCTCCTTGCCAAAAGACAATAAATTAATGGCATAGCTCCCGGCGCCTCCAGATATTATCTCGCTAGAAAACTTTTGGTCCATCATTAAAAGACGTGGATGTGAGAATAGAAGACGATATTAAAATAAAGTATATCTGTAGAAAACAGTTAGTCAATAGCTTTGAACGCATCGACACCGAGGGACGATTACTGAATTAATCTTGCAGACAGTTGTGTACAAAATTTGGATCCAAATGTATCGCTGCCTCTTGTAGCATTTTACCAGACTTAGTTACACTTAGTTTAGAATTATTATTTCTTTGTTTAGTGGCTAAAGTTTTCTGTGATTTTCACGGGTGCTTGGGATCGCATTTGGAATCAGGTAAGCAAAATATGAAATCTAATTCATGATTTTTGAGGTGGCAGGTCGATTTAATCTAGTTTGAAATGCATCGTAGGAGAATCTCTCAATACTGCATCTATTTAGACTAATATTCTTAGCTGACATTAAACTAAAAGACGATATTGAGCCCATTGCTGTGTCAGCTGCTAACAAAATTGTTTCAGTGTGTCGTGGGAAATAATTTTTCTTGCATATCTGTAAGTCTAAAATTCATCCATGCTTAGAATATTGCTGCCACATATGGCCCGGTGCCCTGACTATTTACCTTGAGCTCCTTGATAAAATCAAAAGAAGAATCAGCAATATTATTGATCCTGATCTGGTGACTCGGCCTCAGTCACTTACCCACTGAAGTAAAGTCACCCCTCTGTGTCTTTAGTCTAATTACTTTCATAGTAATTGTTTGGATGAACTCTTCTTTATGGTATCTGGACTTGTTGAATTTAAGCGTAGTACTAGACAGGCCTCAAGAGCTCATCAATTAGCAGTTCATCTGGCTATATGTAACCGTAAATTCTAAATTAAGAGTTTCTTTTCACACAATTCCCCCTTGTGGAACTCCCTTAGTTTAACATGGGCACATCAACTAACTGCTTAAAAATCCAATTCTTTTTTTTTTGTTTTGAATCCATTACTAGGTCAGCTGCTAAGAAAGTCGGCTCGCTCTATCGTATAAGACAATTTTCTCTCCAGAATTTATCTTACATATCTATAAGTCTACAATTCCCCCATGCTTAGAATATTGCTGCCACATATGGTCCGGTGCTCCGTCTGTTTACCTTGAGCTCCTTGATAAAATTCAAACAAGAATCAGCAATATTATCGGTCCTGATCTGGTGACTCGGCCTCAGTCACTTACCAACTGAAGTAAGGTCACCTCTCTGTGCCTTTTCTCTACTTACTTTCATAGTAATATTTCGGATGATCTCT
>CAHIKZ030005377.1:107500-135000 GCA_903632075.3 Acanthosepion pharaonis
CGGTGACTCTCAGGCCCTTTTGAAAGAACAACGGAAGCATGACCCCCCCCTACACACACACACTCGCTGCACACAAAGGCAAGACGACCCCAGGCGTGGCTGCTCAACAATATTCCTCACCACTGGTCGCCGGACTTGTGGCTGCCCTCCTCACCTGACTGCAAAACCCTACACTATTACTTCTGGCTCGGGATGGAGGATTAGACCAACAAGCACGTCCACAACACACCGCTATGGACATGGTCGCCAAAGCATGTGACTCATTTTGCGCCCGCCTTGAGATAGTCTTCGCCGCTGCCAGCGGTTACATTGAAAAATAATGTAGTATGTAATTATAACTGTTGCCAAATACACTATCGTGTCTCTGCATATACAACTTTTGTTTTTATTGCCTATTTCGTTTTGTTTTTCTCAAGTGTCGGATTTTGCTGGAACACCCTATATATATATATATATATATATATATATATATATATATATATATATATAGATAGATAAACATAGATAAACCTGCTCTACGGTTGTATCGATCTCTTTTGTTAGTTGTTTACTCGTATCGGTGTTTTTTCTTTGGGCTTCAAACCTGAATCTGTGCGATTTTTTTCGACAGACTTTCATGTTTCTAGCTCTTTCTTTTTTTAAAACCTTTTTTCCTTCGAGATTGATTTGATTATTGGCAAATCAAAAATTCGAAGGTTTTTCGAAACGAGTATAGTTCCTATATTTGTATTTATAAAGCTCTAGGTTACTCTATCGAGCACTGTTTTAAATCAACTAATATGGAACGTGTATATATATATATATATATATATATATATTTCTTAAAAATATGATTCCATCACTACACAGGAATATATTATATGTTATTTTAATACCTATAATCGAGCGGTGTGAAAAAAAACAAACAGATAATACAATTTGTAAATAGAAATAGATTTGAACAAAACGATATCAGCGAACAAAAACTCTGTAAAAAAAGAAAAGATTAAAAACATCCGTGTTGGTCGAAAATAATCAATCAGCACCGCAATGCCTAGTCAAAAAAAATAAATAAATAAATAAAAGGTTAGCCCACACATTTTATTTCCTTACTTTTGTTCTTTTTTTTTTTTGTTTTTGTGGATATTTTATCTAACCTCTTTAGCCAGTAGTACCCTGAAGATCAATTACGTGAAATCTTTGTAGGTACGTTTTGGCTCACTCCGTTTGTTTATATATATATATATATATATATATATATAACATAAAAAAAATATTAAAAAATTAAAATCTTCAGACACACTCGGTAGTATTAGGTTGGTGCAAAAATAATGACGTAATAATGTCGTCTTTTGACGTATTTTTTAACGTCAAAAACGACATTCTATGTTCACGTCGTCGTCACGTGGGCGATGTTGTGAAAACGTATTCCTAAAATTTTGATTATTTTGAATGAAAAACGAAAAGAATTTTATTTTGATCTAAAACTTATATGTACGTTTGTCGAGCATTAATCTTGCTAGAAAAGGGGAAATCTTAAAGAAGCCAGGTCTAGTGTCCACCGTGCGAGCATATTAGGATTTTTCTCTCTCTCTCTCTCTCTCTCTATATATATATATATATATATATATATATATATATATATATATATAGAGAGAGAGAGAGAGATGGATAAATAGAGGTAAACTGATATAAAGGGAAAGAGATAGAAAGTGACAAAACTAAAATGAGATAGATAGATAGATAGATAGATAGATAGATAGATAGAGAGAGAGAGAGAGAGATAGCGGTGAATTGAGAAAGATAGAGAGAGAGAGAATAAGAGAGAAGTAGAGACGAAGGTAAACTTAGATAGACATAGTGAGAGAGAGACAGTTTTAAACTAAGATAGTGTGTCAGAGAGAGACAGATGTAAACTTAGAGAAAGGCAGAAACAAAGGTAAACTGTGACAGATAGATAGATAGATAGATAGATAGGTTCGACGTGTAAATTCAGCGGGCATA
The DNA here is from genome assembly GCA_903632075.3 of Acanthosepion pharaonis. Taxonomy (NCBI): domain Eukaryota; kingdom Metazoa; phylum Mollusca; class Cephalopoda; order Sepiida; family Sepiidae; genus Acanthosepion; species Acanthosepion pharaonis. The sequence goes on from CAHIKZ030005377.1 coordinate 109,484, forward strand.
TTTATGTACATTCCAGTACATGTATATTTATTGCGCTCTTTGTCTTTTCCCATCTATAGTTTCAATAAATATCCGTCCTAATCATCGCGTCCCTGTCTCTTCTCGGCCCATCCTGCGTTTGACTATCAGTGTATAACGCGCCAACTTTTAATTAACTTTAGCATGACTGGAATGTGTCAGCACCAAGTGTTTAGTAGTTATGCGTTAAATGTTAAGAGAGGGTTGCATTCCCAAACAGGCACGAAACTTATGTGTCAAGGTAGAGATAAGTTTTGTTAAAAAAAAAATACAAGACATGGTAGTAAATGATAAAGAACGGTAAGGTACTACGCAAGCAATTACCAATACAAGAAAATAAGTGTAAATGGAAGGAGACTATGTAAATTAAGTCAAACCAACTTTCTCCATCTGGTCTTTTTCGATTCAAACTTGTAATTTTAAATTGGCATCATTTAAAAAAAAAAAAAAAAAAAAAGAAGCAATCAACAAATTATCATCCGCTAGTTAATTTATGAAAAAAAAAACGGACTTCTTATTTACACTATTTACATTGTTCGGACTTTAGTCCATATTCAGTCTATATTTCTTTCTTGTAACCACTATTTCATTGTTCGGACTGTTGTCCTCATCTATATTTCTATATTTGAGATGAGGTCTTGTAACTATTTACACTATTTACATTTTCGGACTGTTGTCCTCATCTTTATTGCCATATTACAGTCTATATTTCAGAGATGACTTGTTTTCCTATTTCATTGTTCGGACTGTTGTCCTCATCTTTATTGCCATATTCACAGTCTATATTTCAGAGATGAGGTCTTGTAACTATTTACACTATTTACATTGTTCGGACTGTTGTCCTCATCTTTATTGCCATATTCACAGTCTATATTTCTGAGATGAGGTCTTGTAACTATTTACACTATTTCCATTGTACGCACTGTTGTCCTCATCTTTATTGCCATATTCACAGTCTATATTTCAGAGATGAGGTCTTGTAACTATTTACACTATTTCCATTGTACGCACTGTTGTCCTCATCTTTATTGCCATATTCACAGTCTATATTTCTGAGATATAATATTTACACTATTTACATTGTTCGGACTGTTGTCCTCATCTTTATTGCCATATTGTCTAATTTCAGAGATAGGTGTTGTAACTATTTTACACTATTTACATTGTTCGGACTGTTGTCCTCATCTTTATTGCCATATTCACAGTCTATATTTCTGAGATGAGGTCTTGTAACTATTTACACTATTTACATTGTTCGGACTGTTGTCCTCATCTTTATTGCCATATTCACAGTCTATATTTCTGAGATGAGGTCTTGTAACTATTTACACTATTTCCATTGTACGCACTGTTGTCCTCATCTTTATTGCCATATTCACAGTCTATATTTCAGAGATGAGGTCTTGTAACTATTTACACTATTTCCATTGTACGCACTGTTGTCCTCATCTTTTATTGCCATTCACAGTCTATATTTCTGAGATGAGGTCTTGTAACTATTTACACTATTTCCATTGTACGCACTGTTGTCCTCATCTTTATTGCCATATTCACAGTCTATATTTCTGAGATGAGGTCTTGTAACTATTTACACTATTTACATTGTTCGGACTGTTGTCCTCATCTTTATTGCCATATTCACAGTCTATATTTCAGAGATGAGGTCTTGTAACTATTTACACTATTTACATTGTTCGGACTGTTGTCCTCATCTTCGTTGCCATATTCACGACGTTTCGGTCGTTATACGCTCCGGTCATCTTCAGGTGATTGGAATTTCGAACCGAAGAGCAGTAGAGTAATTCAGTAAGTAACTTTTTTTTAACGCGTTTGTGCGAATAGATTGCAGAAGTGGGACAAAGAGGGAAGTTAAAGGGTAAGTAATTAGTGCGCCGAAAGAGAGGAAGTTGTGGAGCGCCATGATCACTCATACACTGAAAGTACATAAAAGAAGGACCCATAAAAGAAGGATTATTTATATAATGTAACATAATTTATCTAATGTAAGATATTCCTTTTGTATGGAACTCCCAACATGTATCAATATTTCGTGGCACACTTAAGAGGATAGCGTGGCATACTATTTGGCCGTGGCATGACGGTTGAAAATAATAGATCTATGACATCATTTCTCTTCATATGTCCAGAATGGTCTACCATATAGGAGATTCTACATTTCATAGCAGATTGGCTCTGTTTTCATTGTTTCTAGCAATGATTTCCTGTCTTAATATATGGCTTAATTACTGGAAAATATTTTCCTATATTCGTTTCAACTTTCACATTTCTCGCCGTTTATACTACTGTGCCCAGATAATTAAATTCCTGTACCTAATTGATATTGACACGGAAAACCTGTATTATAATCTATAATACGAGGTATAGTCTGAAAAATTCATAAACTGATCATGTAGGAGTGATTCTAGAGCTGTGAAACCTTGCATGCATGAATTTCAACTTTTCTTATAAATGACGGCATTGCTCTCTGTTTTTGTTTTTAGGTAAACTGACATCTGACTGTTCAAAGAAGACTTTAGATAATAACTACTAGTGACTTCTCTTGAAAATGAACAAAATTTGGCATCGTGGTCTTATCAAGTACCTGCAAAAAAGAGTTTAACCCCTGAGGACATTCATGCTGCTATGGTTCCTACATTACGGGATGATGTTCCAGCTTTTCCAACAATGCAAAAGTGGGCAGCTGAATTTAGGAGGAGAAGAGAAAGTGTTGAATATGACTCAAGGTCTGTAACGTCCTGCAGCTACCACCATCGAGGAAAACATTGATCCTGTTCGCCACACGGTGATGACTGACAGGTGGCTGATTATAAATCAAATAGCCAATCATATTAGAATACTCTGTGAGAGAATTGAGAATATTCGATACAATGAACTTATCATGAAGAAGGTTTCTATTTGATGGGTGTCACGTCTTCAGATATCTGATAAAAAGCGCACCAGGTTGATCACATCACGGGAAAATATGACATTGTTTAAAGTAAATCCAGCCGGTTTCCTTGAGCGTTTCCTAGTCCAAGATGAGTGTTGGGTTCATCACTCTGAGCCAGAGACAAGTAGACAATCCATGCAGTGGAAACACTCCTCCTCATCTGCTCCAAAGTAGGGTAAGATCATTCCATCTGCAGAGAAGTTGATGGCTTCAGTTTTTGGGGATTATTTTTAGCGACTATCTTCACCATCAATAGAGAGTACTATACTAACTTGTAGTTACAATAGGCTATCAAGATCAAAAGCCCGGAAAAACTGACGAAAGTGGTCTTGTTTAATCAGGGGAATGCTCCAGAACACAAGTCATTAGTTTCAATGGTTCCTATGCGTGACTATAGCTTCGAACTGGATGATCACCCTCCCTAATCTCTTGATTTGGCTATCGTCCGTTTCTCATCATAAAATAACGCTTGGTTGGGAAAACAGTATTACAATGTTGATGATGTCATATCTGCTGTTGATGACTTTTGACTTTTATGACCAACAGATGAAAGCTTCTTCACCATTGGGATGCAAGCACTGTAACAGAAAATGAAAAGCGTGTGTGGACCGCAACGGTTACTATGTTGAAAAATAAACCTCATTGCTGACATTCCTTGGTCTGCCTATGAACTTTTCAACCGATTTTCGTATATGTACGTTGCGTCAGAAGGTTACATATATCACTATCTATCTATCTATCTATCTATCTATCTATCTCAGTTTATTCATGATCTATATATCAATCTATGTATCTTGTTCATTATCTATCTATCTGTCTATCTATCTATCTATCTATCTATCTATCTCAGTCTATTCATGATCTATATATCAATCTATCTGTCTTGTTCATGATCTATCTATCTATCTATCTATCTATCTCAGCGTGTTCATGATCTATCTATGTATTTATCTATCTGTTTAATTGTGTATTTGGGCAGCAATCCTTCTTTGTATACAAGTTTCATTAAAAAACGATTGACAAGTTACTGCGGTTACGTTTCTATGAAATTAGCCTGTTCTTATATTTTTTTCTTTTCTGAACATAAATTATGTAGAAATTGTCCTAATGTTCTGTATGTCTGAGCGCTAACCCTAACCCTAACCCTAACCCTGGCCAACAAGATAAAAGCTTCTTCACCAATGGGCTGCAAGCACTGCAACACCAAATGGAAGAATTGTGTGGACCGAAAGGGAGACTATGTTGAAAAATAAATCTAATTTGGTTACATTCCATGAGAGTATCTTAGTCTGCCTATGAACTTCTTGTAACTCTACCGTGCCCAGCATCAGTCAGTTATATGCCATGCGTGATACACGCTTTCGATACATGACTGACGAGGCAGATTTTTTTTCCTGCAATAGGTTGCCATTTCTTTCTGCAGTAGACCAGTTGCCATCCAAGGCTACATTTTCCCATGGATGGGGGTAGAAGAAGAGGATTCATACCTTTCCCAAGGGTATTAGCACGTAAGTGAATGCAATGGATTCGACTGGAATTCGAACTCAGCCCTCCGATTCCTCAATCAGAGACGCTATCCGTTACTCCACCGTGACTCCATGTCCAGTATAATTAATTAAAGCATTAATTCATCATTTCTGACATGTGTTTTTAAATGATTTTCAATGTATTTCTCTAGTAAAATTATTTTAAAAATATTTCTCTAGTAAAATCATTAGCAATGTATTTATGTTAAATGTACCACAGCCTCACTCATAAGATAATGCATTAATCCTTTGTTCATTCAATTAGCGCATTTTGCAGCGCTGTGGTCAACACGCCCCTCCATCTCACAATTGTGGTTCAGGGTGACAGAATCTACAATGCAGCAGGTGCTTTTGAATTCAGAATTTCCTTCTCCTAGATTGGTTACGACCGAAAAAAATATGACCTAGTCTGTCCTGCTAATTTACCCATAGCTGGGAGGAGAAGAGGTGGTTCATATCTTTCCCAAGGTATCCGGTAAATTGCTTGAAATCAATTGTTCGAAAAATAATTACTCGAACTATCAATTGCTCGAAAGGCATTTTGCTCAAAACCTGTGGTTAAAAAAAAATAAAACTACATTGTTTCTAATATTTATTATAAGATAAAATAATACAACTTTATTGTTGTTAACTGAACAGTTAAAATTAAAGAACGTGTACATTTATATAACAGGTCTTATATTTTTTCTCGGAGGGCTGTTTGCTCAAAACCTGCGGTTAAAAAAAAATAAAACTACATTGTTTTGTGATTCCCGCTTCTTTTCTGGATACTATCATTGACGGGGATAACACGTGCTAAGTATTTCCTTTTTTGGCACATTTCACATTTCCATTAAATCTTATTGTTCATTGTTTTGTCCTTATATATATATATATATATATATATATATATATATATATATCCAACACATATATATATATATATATATATATATATATATATATATATATATATATATATATATGCCCAAACACAACTCCGTTCCTTTTTCACTCTCAACAAAAGTTATATTTCATCACTAGGGTTCGAGATCTCCAAAATTACTGAAATAAAAATAGAAAAAAAATATAGAAAAAAAATCAGGACTGCTAAAGCTAAATGTTGTGGCTTCTTTTATATCCAGCTCCGTTGACGTGCCGTGAGACGGAGCAGTTAACGTTGTGCTTCGAGCTTCGAAATTACTTCGAGCAATCTGCTTTTCGAGCAATTGATAATTCGAGAAATTATTTTTCGAGCAATTGATAATTCGAGAAATTATTTTTAGAGCAATTGATTTCGTGCAATTTACCTAGATACCTTTTCCAAGAGTATTAGTAAATATAATGAACTTGACTGGAATTCGAACTCGGCTCACCGATTCCTAAATCCGAGAAGCTAACCATTCCTTCACCGTGGCTGAGGGTCATTCAAATTTTAGGAAATTGTCAGACCTATAGTAAAATTATTTGCAGTTTCTTTAATAAGTTAATTAGGAATATATTTTATAATGCGCCAATTTAGCCTATTCTATTAGGAAACAAGTATAACAGCTTTTTGCTGATTTTCAATGCATTTTAAAGCGAAATACGTTAGTATGGAAATTTATACCAAAACCATTAACTATGTATTTATTTATGCATATTGTACTTTTATTTAATAAGGAAAGTTTTAATTGATTTCTCCACCCTCAAAGTACGCTTTTCCTAATTTCAATGCATTTCGATTATATAATTATTAACAATAAATTCACAGCAAACAAATTCTTGTAATGTCCTGTCAGTTAATTTCTTACAATTACCAACCTCTTTCTATTCGAGTTTCATTGTCGTAAATGGTGCAAAATTAGAACCAAGAGATAGATAGATAGATAGATAGATAGATAGATAGATAGATGTGAGGTCGTTAAGATTGTAGTTTTCAGGGTAACATCAACGCGGGAATCTTTTCCCTAAGTAGTCGAATTAATGGGTAAAACTGTCAAAGTGGAAATTTCTCCTTACATTTCAAATATGGAGAAAATTGTGTGATATTCGACTCGACGGATAGATAGATAGATAGATAGATAGATAGATAGATAGATAGTGTTGTAACCTAATGAAGGTTACTGAATAGAATAATCACACGAAGGTTGGTAATGAACGATAATACTTAGGACAAGAACACCACATATAAGATTCGGCAGAGAAGTAGTAGTCAACCGCTAGAAGTGAGTCAAGTGAATTCCACAATGAATCTCCAACTGCAGACCGCATACGGTATCTATCAACTGCCTCACGCAGTCAGATGTGGCACAAGGCCGAATTTAATATGGGGCTCCCCAGCCCGTAGGCTCAGCCAAGAATTCCCCGTATAAAATGGGTAGGTGTTTCCCGAGACGAGACTTTTCCCTTCGAAAAGCACCACCTGGAGAGGCTCTCTGCCTTAATCAACCCAGCTGAAGACGAATCTTCAACTGCAGGCGGCAGACCAACACATACAATATTCACTACTGAATTTATGCGAATGGAGGCATACCCATTATTGTCCGTGGGTATGCTACAACAGATCGATCGATCGATCGGTAGATAGATATTTTCAGAGCTAGCTAGCCTAGATAGATAGTTATGAACAGTCTGAGATAGATAGATAGATAGATAGATAGATAGATAGATAGATAGATAGATAGATATAACAGGCTGAAGGGTATAGATAGATACGAAAACAAGATATATATATATATATATATATATATATATATATATATATATATATATATATATATATATATATTCTTACATTGCTTGCGAGCTAAATAAATGGGATTGACATCGTTAATGACCAGGAATTAAAACTTATTGCTGTTCCACTCTAATGGCTGCCAATTTCCTGTCCCTGACAAAGGATCGGGACATGTTGTGTTTTAGAGCGCAAAAGCCGGAGTACTGAAAGCGGAAGTGAGTGACCAGTGGTCAGCTTATCACCTGCTACTAGGTTTAGTGACGCATGAAATGTGTTCCGTAATGCACCCTTGGCCATTGTAGTTTGTTCTGTACGTAGTCCGGAGACAACGGCCTTCAGCGAGCCCTACGAGTGATCGATCGGCATAAAGTGCAATTTATTTCAGCTTGATTTATACGTCGTCCTTCCTATGAAGAGAAAGGATTATACTTGATATTATTGTGTTAATATTCATAATAATGTGGTTGGTTGCTATTACAACTACGAATGATATCCAAAAAAAAAATACTAAAATTAATTAACACTGAGATTCCAATGATAATTTCTTCGATATCAACGTTTGAAATATAGTTTCCAGAAACAGAATGTTTACGTAAGACATCAGTTTGGTTTCGTTTGGTTTATTTTGTTTAACGGCATATCAACCTCAATGGGTTATTTAATGCCGACAGCATTTTTAGGATAGATTCATATGAATAGAATATGTATTCTTTGCTTTAGGTTGATTTGGTTTACCTTGTTTTACGGCACACCAAACTCAATGGGTTATTTAATGCTGACAAAAATTTTTATTGTTGGTAATATTTTGTTTTGTCAAAAGTCTGTTTCCGGTAATATATTTCCTTCAAAATTGTATTGCTGTTAATAATCTTTTAAAAAAAGTATTGCTGGTAATAGTTAATTATTTGCCCGTAGCTGGGACCTGGGTCAGGGTGGACCTGGGAACACCAGCAATTAAGAGGTGGTTCCACGCTCCTCAAAACCTCCTGATCAGAGACCTTGCTGCTGGACGTAGTTTAACGTCTTATCCAGGACTTGAAAATAACGGGAAATCTATCTGGAAGATACTGGATAGAAAAAAAAACAAAAAACACTAGAAATATTATCGAAGGAAAGCAGCATATTTACTCGAGGGAAATGAGTCCTCTAATGATTGCCCGAGCCATGGGATTGTAATGGTGAAATTAGTCATTTCCGAACAGGAAAGGTTCTTCCTTCAGTGACCGAACTGTTGGCGTTACTGTTAGTTTAAATCTCTATCTTTAGGCAGGATGTGTGTGTGTGTGTGTGTGTGTGTGTGTGTGTGTGTGTGTGTGTGTGTGTGTGTGTGTGTGTGTGTGTGCAACGATTGCACGGCCGCAATTTTCGACGGATTTGCACCAAAATTTACATGCACATGCTCCAAGTTAGCGGAAAGGCCAACACCGACTTTGCATTTCCCAACATCCATCGATAGTGGAAATAATCGATTTTTTCATGCTTCTACGGCAGTTTTCATGTAGTTTGCGGCCATTTTCTACTGGCCAGAGTGAGAGCCTATAGCTGGCTGCCACGAATAAGCAGGAAGATTCTATTGGCCAGAGTGAGAGCCAACAGCTAACTGACACGAATGTTAACTAGCATGCTAACATGCAAAAAAATCGATAGCTGCATTCGTCACAAGTGGGAAAAATTTAAATTTGCATGGCACTTTACTCCAATTGGCTCATTCGCTTGCTTAAACTCAACGTTAATTCTGATTCCACAGAACTGGGTTAGGTACGAAAAAGTATTTGTTAACATTCTTTTTTCATTCGGTTTTTCCAGTTACGAGTCCTTTTTTAAAGCTGATCGTTTTGTGTGCATTTTGTTTAGTTCTTTTTTCGTAACAGATTTAATGTTTAGTATAGAGCTTAGAAAAATTCGCAGTGTGAGATAGGCAAGAAGTAAGTCATGTAGCAACATCAACACGGCAAAGGGAACTCCTTTAACGGCAAGGAAGGGCAAAAATATTTTAAGTAAAATGATAGCGATTGCTGTATGAGTCGTACGATTTTTGAATCAAGCACGGGCAACGCCTGGCCTTGCAGCTTCAAATTGATTTTCAGGAACTTAGATTGTTCATGTCTAGGTTTATAACTCTTTTTAGTATTCATGTGTGCTTCCTTCCCAGCCTTTTGTTTAAGCTATTGTGGAAAGTCAACACCCTGATATTATAAGTATTCCCCCTTCTAGTTTATATTTGATACCCATTTATGTTTTTGCTGCTCTTGGAAGTCTTCAACTGGTGTGGTTTTTATAATTTCGTAAAACTCTTCGTGATTTTCTAACGTCAGTCTTTTGGGTTTGCTGAAGGATTGTCTTCTATAACATTTATTGGATTCATTTGCTTGAAGTCATTTTTAATCAATGATCTGCGATCGTTGATTGAATGATTGGTGTTTTACGGTTTATCAACCCTTTGTGGGATTTTTAAAGCAAAGACATACGTTTTTTAAAATAATTATTTATTGCAGGAATAATTATTTTCTTTTATTAACAAATTTTTAGAAATAAAATTGATTTTTTCCAGATACATTCCTACTATTTAACCCATAGCTGAAGAGAGATAAAGTTATACGTTTCGCAAATGCACTTACGTGTAATAAAGGTTACGAATTCGACTGTAACTCGAACTCGGCTCTCTGATTTCAAACCTATATCCATGAACACCACCTGAAAATACTATTAACCCGAGAAAGCTTTTTTCTAAATAGATGTTAGTTTAGACATCTGAACGAGTTAAACTCAGTGCAAGTTTGGCCTTAGATCTGACGAAGCTAATTTGAACTTTTTTTTTAATGAGAAAAGTCGTTTTTATATGTGTATGATAAAAGTGATTATATGGAATGAATATAGTAAAAAAAAATAAAAAAATATCTCCAGGGTCAGGCATAAAGGTAAAGTTCTCTCGCTGAATAGGGCTATTATAGGCATTTTATAAGGGCATGGTTAATGATTTTATTATATGAATGCATCGAAATTAAGAAAAAAACTCAGATTGCCGTTTTCAGAATGAAAGGCAAGCAAAAACAACTGCCAAAATAGCCCTACACCCACCACACGTATATATATATATATATATATATATATATATGTGTGTGTGTGTGTGTGTGTGTGTGTGTGTGTGTGTGTATATATATATATGTGTGTGTTAGTGTGTGTATGGCTGTGGGTGTATATATATATATATATATATGTGTGTGTGTGTGTGTGTGTGTGTGTGTGTATCTGTGTGTGTGTATATATATATATATATGTGTGTGTGTGTATATGTGTGTCTGTGTGTGTATGGGTGTGGGTATATATATATGTGTGTGTGTGTGTGTGTGTGTGTGTGTGTGCGCGTTTGTGAAAGAGAGAGGTATACATTAGATAGATTCATATTTGTATATCCCACACTTCTCTCTCTCTCTCTCTCTCTCTATATATATATATATATATATATATATATATAGAGAGAGAGAGAGAGAGAGAGAGAGAGAGGGGAATTTGAACATTGTGTGTTATACATATATGAATCTGCCTATCGAATACATTTCTCTCTCTTTCACAAATACACACACACACATATACATATATATAGAGAGATAGATATATACACATATGTATATATAATCAGAAAGAACATGATGAATAAATCGATTTTTTTACGAGTCACGCGAACCCATAATCCACTCTGAATTGATGTTACTTGTGTGCTATTGCCACTTAGGAAATATCTGGATTCGTTGTTGTAATCTCTCAGGCATCTCTTCTTGCTTCAAGAAACAGGGCGCACATCCGGTCATAAAAAAAAAATGATTTCCCTTCCACAAGGGCCACCCATGTATCCCTCCACCGTCCACCGAAACTCATAGCATAAAAAAAATCATTGATTTGTTTTCTATCGTTTTATTGGAAAAATAAAAGATATATATTAGCATTTAAGCAGGTCAGCCTATGCTGACTTATTCCTAAAAATTCCCAACGTCTTGTATGGTCACCTGACGGTACTCGGACGAAAAGCACAACGTTAGTCAAACATATTAGTAGATTAATTTAGAACGTAAATGTCTTTATTTGGGAAGATTTTGTGAAGAGATCCAAGTGAAGGTCTTCATTCATGTTACAAGTTAACTCATGCTATGAAAAAAATAATCATGTTATTACAGTTATTTTGTAATTGTATTGAAAAAAAAATTTATATTAACAATCTAGCGTTTCTATACATGAAGTGAAAAACGTGAATTGTTTGCAACTCTGCAACACCTACCCTTCAGACAAAACACAGCTATCCTCATCATTCTAGCGCTGGTGTTATGGTACATATTCAGAGAAGCTACATTCCTTATTTTCATCAGCTAAATCTACCATTCGTTCATGCATAGAATATTGCAGCTACATGTCGTCTGCTGCTCCTGCTATAGATTTACCTTCATTAACTTTCCGTTTCATACAGTTGATTCTGAGTCCTTTCTTTTCACTTTCCTTTACTACCTTACTCTAGTTTTCTTTCTCTGTCAATCATCAATTCTTACAATATTACAGCTACATGTCGTCTGCTGCTTCTGCTATAGATTTACCTTCCATCAGCATGGCTGGTGCTAACCTTAAGGATAGTGATTTATTGCATCTTCTCGGATTAACGTTTTCGACTGATATGAAGTAGAAAAAGTATATTGAGTCAATTGTTAAGTTTGCAGCTAAGAAAATTATTTCACTGAGTGATGCTAGACATTTTTTCTCACCAGAATCTATCTTGCATGTCTATAAAGTCTACAATTCGTCTTTGCTTTGAATATTGCTGCCACATCTGGGCTGGTTTCTGCTATATATTTAGAGATTCTTGATTAAATCCGAAGAAGAATTTGCAATGATAATGGTCCTGACTTCATTAACTTTCCCGGCGCCGTAATGTAGCACGCTATGCTTTTTCTCTGAATACTTTCATGGTAAATGTTCTAATTTCCTCTGCCGTATCTAGACTCTATGAATTTAAGCGCAGTACGAGATTGGTGGCAAGGTCTCACCATTGTACAGTCGAAATGGATAGATGTAGTTCTGTGCTAACTGTTTCTTTTCTTAGCCTTCTCGCTTATGGACGTCTCCTTCATATCTGACTTCCACAAGTTTGATCTTCAAAAATTTAAATACAATGTCAATCGCCATCTTCCGCACTTTTAAATTCTGTTCTTTTATAATTCCCTCTCCTTAATAATGTTTTCCTTATATTCTTTCACAATTTATTTTCGCCTTCAATCTGTCTTGTCAGTGTCAAATTTTCCAAACCTTCTTTCCTCATTATGAAATTTCGACTGTCTCTTTTTTATGCCACGTATAAGTGTTACTTTTATTTCTATTTTCTTTAAAAATTTGTCGTTGCTCACGTATTCCGCCCATGGTATTCTCATGATCCTTCTGTTGAACCATATTTATGTTTTCTCAAGTCTTTTCTTCATCTGTAATGAGATTGTCCAGCATTCACTGCCAGAAAGGGGGAGCAATATTACATAACAGTTGACTAAACTTTTTCTTTCCTTTTTTTTTTTTTTGTTTCTAATTAAATTTTCCTGTTTCTTAATACATTGCTTTCTTTTTGGAAAGCATTTTCGCTATCCTAATGCGTACTTCGGATTTCGGTGTCACATTTTCCGTTTCACTTCCTACATATTTAATTTCTTTTGTATTTGTTTAATTTTGACATCTCGAATTTGTAATTCGCATATTGAACTGTTTCATTCGCTGAAAACCATGGTTTCCGTCTTCGTACAATTGATTCACGGTCCTTTCTTTTCGCTTTTCTTTGCTACGTTACTATAGTTTCCTTTCTCTGTCAATCATCGATAATGTGGCATCTTCATATCTAATGCTGTGTCCGGCAATAATAAATCCTGGAAGGACTATCAACATGGCGGATGCCCGACTCCACGAGAGCGTCTCTCGGCGCCAACTTGGTCTCACGTTACATTGAATCAATAGCTTCATCTACCGCAAGGAAAGTTGGTTCTCTGTGTCGCACCAGAAGGTTTTTTTCCCGCCTGAGTCTATCCTTCAAATCTACAAATCAACTATTCGTCCTTGCATTGAATAGTGTTACCATATATGGTCTGGTGCCCCCGCTATTCATCTTAGACAGATCCAGAGACGGATATGCAATGTGATTGGTCCTGATCTGACATCTTGTCTATAATCACTTTCTCACAGATGTGATGTGGCTTCCCTCTGTCTTTTCTACAAATATTTTCATGGCAACTGCTCTGAATACCAAATTTCACTGGCACCCAAACTACATGAATTTAAGCATGCTACTAGGTTGGCATTTCGGTCCCACACTTTCACTATCGAAACAGTTAAATGTAACCCCCCCTCCAAAAAGCTTCTTTTCTGGCACTTCCCAACAGTGGAACTCTTTTTCTCTTACTTGCTTCCCTGATAGCTCTAATCTTCAAATATTCAAATGTAATGTCAATCGACATCTTCTGATGCCTTGATCTTGATCCCCGTCCTTCTGTTCATCCTTTCTTCAAACACCCCTCTTTACTCTTGCTCTCAATCCTCTGCAACCCTTTCCGTGCTAGTGGCACTTCCGCCTTGGTTGGAGGGAAATGCTTAAAAAAAAAAAAAAAAAATTCTGATTCTCTAAGAATTGCTTCAGTGTATAAATTGAATAAGTCTGGTAAGACGACCCATCCTTGTCTCACGCCCCTTTCTATTTTTGTCTATTTGTTGAATTCATTTTCTATCCGCATGCAGGCGGTTTGCTCCCAGCATGAGTTCTGTATTATACTAGTATCCAAAATAAATCAAGCGTGACTTAGAGATCGAACTGAATTTCTCTGCCTCATATTTCTCAATGTATACGTTTAATTTTTCTTACAGAGCCTTGTCTTAGACTGATTTTAAAGTTTACTTTTATTAATGCAGATAACTTATGACGGAACTTCAACAAAATCAAATTCAAATTAACAGACTTTCAGACAAAGATCGATCGCTTACACGAACTCGAAACCGCTTCTTTACAAAACAAAGCGCCTTAAATATTTCAATAATACGTTTCGCCTATCGGGAGGGACGGGTTTTCTCTGTGTGGTCTCGTAACTTGAGGGCCTATTGGAAGTTAAAATCAACGAAGAACTGAAAAGGAACTCGTACATACGATCTATCGCTAGACATACTTGAAAAACGGTCTATTCTCAGACTCCTTCTTTTATCCATTACAAGGACCAGATCAGGTCGAAAAATTGAGTACCACTGCCATATATGGACAAGAACTTCCAGTCTTCACTATACTGGTCTCGATCGAGTCCAAAAGCGTTCTCGTGGGTGATGAATTATTTTCCACCCTACAAGCCCTCACGTACAGACAAAAGGTCACAAGCCTCTCATCGATGTATCTCTATTTCCATGGAAGGTTTTAAGACGAACTACATTACTTAGTTCAACCAATTCTAACTTTCACGGCTAAGACTCACCATTCCACGCACACTGTAGCAAACCACCTCCATTCTCTCAGCATTCTATTGGTGATATTTGAGATGAACTCGAACAAATTCTTTCTACGAACCGCTGATTTGTGGAATCGACCGCCCACAAAAAGAAATGATGCTTCCCCGATCACTTCAGTCTTAACCTGTTCAATTCTAGCGTTAACCGTTATCTTTCTTTTAAGCACTCACAAACAGTGCCTCTTACTGTGTAACCTTCTACCTTGAGTGCCGTGGTCCTTGTACAGAGTTAATATCATTGTAAAAGAAAAAAGAATAAATTAACTAAGTCTGCCGCAAGGCCCAAATATCTGGGAACCGAACCCACTACAGTAAAAAAAAAATCATTCCCAAGATGAGTCTGCCACGCCACAATCTGTTCCCAAACCTTTTTTCTTATACGTAATTACGGAGAATATTGTAAATAAAAAAAGAATAAATTAACTAAATCTGACGTAAGTCCCCAATATTCCCACTGTTCTTCTGTCCATATGACGTGTTCAGTGACAAATTTCAATCGGCTCATTTGATTCTTTTTTATAAATGTAAGGCTTCGTAGAGGCTACTTGACTGTTCAGATGTATTTCATTAAGCCTTTGAGAAATAGTGTGCCTTGATATTTGAATGCCAAGGTTACCATTAGCTCTTTTAGAGATAGCGGTTGCTATCGATCCTTTTTTTGATTCATTACCAATCCATCTGTCTTCCTTTGCAGTAGTTTTTTTAGGCCTGTCAGGTGGTTTCTTGGCTTCACATGACCCAGTTTCCTCAAGTTTTCTTTAAATACTATGAATAACACTTTTAGATTTCCCCACACTCTTTGAAATATCGCCAATCCAGAGTTTATCTTCATTACGTAACTTGATTATCAGTTTTCTAAGTTCCAATGACGTCACAGATTTTTTCGCCATGTTTACAATGCAAGAGCCACTAAAGAGTCGGTGTAATTTAGTAAAATACCCTATTTTATATTCTTACCCTAAAAAATTTTCAATAATGCAAAATAATTATTAAATTTCATGAATTTATTTAATTGTTCTGATGTTTTTGATCATCTAATTTTTTTTTTGAATGTTATATAATTATTCTTATAACTTTATCAAAATAAGTTTATTGATCTTTATATTTTGGAATTATATAATTTACCTTTATATCCTTATTTTTCCTTGCTAAAATGTTCTATGAAGCTTTAAAATAAAGTTATTTCACATTTAGACTTTTTCTTAACATCATTCTGATCTTTATGCTCGCTACTGTCCGTAATTACTGAGAATAGAATTGCGGATGTTATCGACCAGTTCCGTATATTTAAAGTTCCGTTTCCATTTTGGCTTGAGAAAAACCATTTGTTATTTAGGCGATTCGCGTGGAGTTCAATTTCAAACTAGAGGTAGTTTAATCCGCAGACATCAAGACATGTTTGAAATGTATTGATATAAAGTTAAGATCAAAACTGGTGGTCTTTCATTGTTTTAAATATCGACAAAAGAAGAACTGTTATCGGGTGAAGAATATCCTGAAACAGACACCTTGCAAATATGGCGGATTGGCATTAGATTCTTCTGACATTTTGAGATGACTTGAAGAAATTATAGTCGATCAATTTCTTTGGCATTCTGCAAGAAACCATATCACATAAAGATTGAAATGAGACAAAAACGAAGCAAAATTTCGTAAGGTAACAGTAAGGTTTTCATTTCTGAACATCACAATAAAAATCAATAAAATCCGGTATCCGATGTTCTGCGTAGGAGAATATAAATCCAATCAAAATGCAGAGATAAAAGAAAAAAACAACACCCTTTCGGGAATGAGTTCATCGTGGCAGATTCTGATGATTCCGATAAAAATGTGCAGAAACGGACAAAACAAATACAAAATTAAACCAAAATCAGTCGACAGAAATAAAACCGTAACTCCCATAACAATGGAAAAATTCAGCTCTACAGCAATCGCCTACGGATTTTAATATAATCTTTAGAAGACCATAAGAATTAACACTGGATATATTTATCTGAAGTTATCATTAGAAAGAACGAATGGGTTTGAGAAGATAAATGTGCAAAATACATCCCTTAGCTAATGTCAATTTTAATTATATTTTAAGGTTAAAAGCCATTGATAATCTTTAAATGTAAGACAAAAGGTGCTCGGGAGATAAGTATGTATTGTTTAACGCGTCACTAAAGTCATACAAGGAACAATGAAGATATTGATCTGACAACATCCTCGAGAGCTGCGGGCAAATTAGAAAGCAATCATTTATAATAGAAAGGAACTCTATTATACTGTACTCAGAAGCTGTAACAGCAAGTTACGTATTGATGTTGTCTTTATTTCCTATCTATTTAGCTCAGCATAGTCTGTCTGAGAGAATTAGAAATCCTACCAGGATTAATTATTAGAGGCCACAATCTGTTGAAAGTAGGACTCACTGTGTATTCTTCTCTTCCCTTCTCCTGTAAAAATGAACTGTTCCTATTTATAAATATGGTAATTACCCACATTAGAGTGGGATTTGAGGAGCATTTCAGATTGGAAATGTTCATTAAGGTTTCATTTTTAAAATTGTTATTTTAATCCCCAACGCTCACAGAGAATCTGTCTATATTGTCCTAATCTTTGTCGTCATATTTATTACTACGTTTCGTGTCTATATTTCTGAGATGAGGTCTTATGTACACTATTTACATTATTCGGACTATTGTCCTCATCTTTGTTGCCCTATTTATTACTACGTTTCGAGTCTATATTTGATAGTCTCAAAGGGTTTGCTAATGATACTAAAATACTAATGATACTGTTTAATCCGATATTCAGACGCTGATGAGCGCTCATCCTCATTCGCGAAAACTGGGGATGCACTTTGCACATTCCATAAATCCCCCCACCCCCGAGCTCTTAGGGCTCACTCAGAAAAACGATTAGCTGCCAAGCTCTGGTCATCAACAATTTTAAAGGTGCTTCAATATACAGTTTTTTCATTTACATCGATATTCTTTAACTCTTTTAGCCCTGACCACCGGTGGTAGAGAAAGATGACGTAATGTTCGGCCACCGGTTGAACGATGGGTAAACACTTGTAACTGTATTTTATATCTACAGTGAAACATTACATGCCAATTCGTGTGAGAATTAGTCGGAAGCACACACAGAAAATAACTATATACTAGTCCAATGTGCAAAACAATGGTACACTGTTCAATAAGCAAAATCAGTTCCACAAATGCTGACGATATTCGTTCCTCAATCATAGGTAAGCATCTCCTCTCGCCCAAAACAAGATCATCGTTTGAATGAGGGTACCGTGCTATTATGCGCCTGGCCAGCCATCGATCAGTCAATGATCACCCAGAACCAGCCAATAAAAATGGCTACAAGCGACGCTAGCACCTCCGTCTATACGAAGTGCTGCCCGATTCACCTTTAGTCCGACACTGGCCCTTTTGAGTCGCCGACGTAAGTCTCCGCTACACAATTATTTGGGAATTTTGACTCGGGAGCTCAGACAGAAGGGTAAAAATTGTTCATGAACGCAAAGCGCAAAGGGTTAAGATTTAATGACTTGTCAGGACACGCAGGATAGGTATAGCAATATAGTCTGCATTTATGAGGTAAATACAGTGTTCAAATTGGGTCCTGTCACTGGATCTAACTAACGCCTTTATCTATTGTGCTATGTGTCTTAGGCGTTAGTTAGATCCAGTGACAGGAATGTGAGTTCAATACCCGGCTAAGGCAATGGAGAACTTTCAGAGGGAAATTAACAGGAGATAACTGATATCTGACATCCATTAAACATGGCACGTGGAACTAGAACAGTCTACCCCAGTGAGCGAAATAAAGGGTTCAGTGCTACTGTCCAACCAAATGAAGAAGGCCAGAGCGTACAACGGCCGAAACGTTGTAATAAATATGTCGACAAAGTTGAGGACAATAGTCCGAATAATGTAAATAATGTTAAAATGTATTGCTGGACATTTTTACTATAAATATGTATTGCTGGTGTTTTTACTTTAAAGATATATGTTTATACTTTCATAGTGTTTTATTTTGGGGTAAGATCCTAAGAGATGCTACCCTGCATCAGGGTTGACCTAGGAACAAAAGCAAATAAGAAGTGGCTTCACGATCCTTAAACCTCTGCTCTCCCGATTAGACGCCTTGCTGCCGGATGTCGTTTATCGTCATACCCAGGACTAGATTAATGATCGTCCAAAAGATTGCGCCTGATTTCATGTACACGACTAGAATTTGAACTGAGCTCTCCCGATTTCTTATTCATTAAACCACCCACGCATCAGACATCCAGCATTTGGTATTCCGAAGCGGTCACCTATTTCGGTAATGACGTCGCTTAACTTCAGTGATCCGATGAAAAGCGGCATTTCTAATTGATATGGCCGTAAGCAATCGGCTACTAGGATCGAAAGAATCCGAGAGGACAATAAAAGGACGGGTTTCAAGGAGACAGAAGATGACGATTTACAGATTGTAGTTGACAAGAAAGCGGGAAAAGAATTCCATCAACGAGAAGTGCAAGTGAATGTTAGACATTTTCATGACGGTCGTCCTCGAGTATAGAATCCAGAGGTTGGCAGTGAATATTTCGGAGACAGTAGGAAAGCGTAGTGTAGGTTCGCAGTGGATATCACAACAGAGTGTAGTTCATCCTTCTCCTAATCGCCTTTGGTCCTTCCGGTAGACGAAACAAGATGGCCGCCTTTATACACGACGAATACAGTGTTGGGCGGCTTCGGATTGGTCAACCTTCCATTGGTCGACTATAAAAGGAAATAAGTCATTCTGACTCGCTCACTTGTTATAGGTATTATATACCCAAAAAACCGTAACAGTGAAGAGACTATTAACGTAGAACAAGGGCCGGTAACCCGCGACACCCGGGTCACATCCGATCCGCGAGATTTTTGTCCGGCCCGCCAACTTAACACCTGGACATTAATTATCTAATTAAGTGGCATAAAAAACATCTGTTGGAGTTAATCGAATTACAATGCGATGAATTTTTTAAATGAAAATATTTTCTGCTTATTGCATAACGCGAAAATGACATTATCATTCTTTGAAAGTACATATATGCTTGTGAACAACTTTTTTTTTTCATTTTTCAGAAATCAAGAATGGCAAACTTTATGATAACAAATGAAATGAAAAGGCATGCTGTGATTATGACATTAAAGGCTCATCATAGTGATTTGGATATTGCACGTTTCCTCAGAGTTGCAAGATTATTTGTACACAAGATACGAAAAGAGCTAGAAGACGCTGACAGTTCCCCAATGTCTGTATCAAAACGTAAAAGACATTCTGCACGTTCTGATAAAATGAGAACATTTGAATTTATTCAGGAAGTCAAGCAGACAATTGATGAAAACCGAGGTCAATCAATGAGGTCAATTGCCAAAAAGCTGCATGTGTCTGAAAAAAAACAATCAGAAGGAGTGTTCATGAAGACATTCGATACAAGTCCTACGTGATGAAGAGGGGTCAATTTATATCTAAGAAAAAACAGAAGACCGTTTAAACAGATCCAAAATGCTTTTAAACAAACTTAAAAAATCCTTCAGACGCTGCTGGGAAATAGTTTTTCTCAGATGTGAAAAATTTTGATTAAGATCGAAACCTTAACAGAAGAAATGACAGATGGGTTTGTTCAGATCCTTCTGAGGTGCCAAGAGTGATGCGCACAAAATTTCTAGAGTAAATGCTGCTGCTTACATTGAGGTTCTAGAAACAGTTGTCAAGCCCTGGATTAACAACATATGCAACGGCAGGCCTTACATATTCCAGCAAGACTCGGCTCCATCCTACAAGGCGTTATGAACACAAGAATGGATGGCTGACCATTTGTACGACCACATCACACCCAACATTTGGCCTTCTAGCTCTCCAGATCTCAATCCACTAGACTATTATGTGTGGAGCGTTGTTGAGAAGGAGGTTAATAAACAACCTCATAACACCAAAGACTCTCTTAAAGCTGCAATAGTTCGAGTAATGTCTGATATAAATAAGGACCAATTAATCAGAACTTGTAGCCGATTTCGATTTCGTGTAGAGGCATTTATTGGTGCTAGTGGTGGTTTTATTGAAATAAAATTAGATAATAGCTAAATTTTACGTTTAATTGTTTGTAATCAAATATTATATTCATTTGTTTTTAGTTTTTTACTAATCCATAATATCTGTCCTCAAATACCAGCTGCACCCTGTATATTAAAAGTTGTTTTTAATAGTGTTATACTGGAACATACCTGTTCTATTGTTAATAGACTCTCCCACATATGATAAGTAGTAGTAGTAGCAGTCGCGAAGTCGCTCAGAGAGTTGGTGAGTCAGTCGATGTCGGACATTAAAGTATCAACCACCACAACTAGATTGCTGCGTCATTAACTATTATTTCAAGTTCCTAACGTTTTGCACGTCGAACCTTTTTTAGGACCGACTTAGTGAAATACAAGCCTCCACTGTGAAACTACTCTACAACAAATGGCCACCTCGATGATCTTTTGCTCTGATCATCGACAATTATTTTATCTGATGCGGAGAAGTAGAAACAAATACCTCGTTAAATAATTAGCCATTTCTAACTGCATTTCTCATGTAGTAAGAAATTTGCATTTTTCGTTGATTGTGTTAGATGTTATCCTGTTATTCTTGTACTAACATAAGTATCCCTGTTTAAAAAATATAACATTACCTTCATTGTTTTTTCTTTAAACTTCCAGACCAAGGCAGCCTTCTGGACGGATCGGCCTGAGGTTGTGAAAATTTATTATAGCACATTTGTAATCATAGCCCTCATTCGAGACATTGAATAGCTTTCTGTCCAGATCTTTCCAAAAGGTTGCCGACCCCTGGCGTAGAACTTACAAATTTCAAGACCGTTCATTCCAGTGACAACTCTTTCTTTACATATGCGCACACCAAAATCGTTTTCTGTGCGAATAAATGTTGCCAGCAATAAATAGATAAATAAGCGTTTCTTATATATCGATCAAACAGAGTTTCTTTTTTAATCCTTTCACCAAAAGCAAGACAATAAAGCCACTAAGACGCAAGGAGTTACTGAGCGCAAAAGAAACCGAGAAAACCTTACTGAGGAGAGAGAACAATAAAAGAACAAGATTCATGAAAGCGGAAGTTGACGATTGACGTTGCATTTGAAATTGTGAAGAGCGTAGTTGACAGGAAAGCAAGAAATCAGAAGAGCATTTCACAGGCGAGAAGTACGAGAAACGCAACTATTATAATAGATCATACGGTTGCAGTAATGATTTCAACTTGCAAAAGCCCTCAATATTATACTAAACATGAATTAATGAAGTCAACGTAACAAAGATGAAAGCTCATCAGAACAATTGACATGAAAATATTTATGGAAGGGAAGCTTCGTGGCTGAGAGCGACTCAAGCCGAGATGACGGGAAAGTGCAGGACCTATAACGTTGCAGATTTAAAGTCTTCTCCAAGATTAAATTCTTTGACCATTTTCTTTACGAATAATGCCGACGCAATCAAGTACAAATGGACAAATTAGTCAAGAAATACGAGTATATCAAATAATGATGAGAATATATTTTAATAAAAATTTTTATACATGATGCTCTATCGCAGGGGTGGGCAAACTACGACCGGCAGGCCACATGCAGCCCGCCAAAAAGAATTCATGCGGCCCGCCAAATGTTAGTAAATTTGAAAGAGAAAGTTACCAAGCAACGTCAAATAATTGTTACAAGCAATTTGACGCCTAATTTTAACAAATTGATAAATGGCTGCAGTCAGATACATTATTCTCATTGAGTCGTTGAGATTCTTCTCTTAGTGAGTTACTTTGTTTTTCAAATAAATCTGTTTTATGTGATGTTACTACTTCAAAATATCATTAACTTTTTCCCCTTTAAACTGAATTACCGTATTTTACGGTATATAAGGCGCACTTTTTTTTTTAAATAAAAATATCTTTTAAAATTCTCCTGCGTCTTATATGCCATATGTAGGTTTAAAATTCGCGATAGTCGTCCGAAATTAGCTACCTGGCAACTCCTATTAGCTTAGACTTTAGAGTAACTTTTATATACCTATTGTCATTATTTAAAAGTCTATTATGCAGATTAAAAGTGTTATCATTAATAATATTCATTATATTAATTTCATCACGTTTAATATTACTACTTTGTGTTAATATAGTATGCGGCCGAATAAAATTGTGAATTTTGAATGTGGCCCTTGCACTGAAAAGTTTGCCCACCCCTGCTCCATCGGAATATTCCTGGGCTAAGCTTCAAAATTATGCTCACACGCCAATGAGTAACATGGATTATTCAGCGATGATCCATATGAATTAATTCTCGAATTTGTTTACACATTTGCTCACGTGATCGCTTAACCTCAGAACCAACAATCGGTCATCTATGAAAATCGCGTGCGATTCAGATACCTGTGTTCAACCTAAAGCATATTGGTCAAACTTCTGCTGAAATATTTCGAGGAGCTTGATAACAGACGAAGAAACGTTGCTGGAATTTTTCAAGCAATGTTAAGATTGCAGAACCGTTCCAAAACAACCGGAGCAAATAATAATAATAATAATAACATGATCCTGGAAAATTGTAGGAAAAAAAGGTAGAAATCTCAGCACATGTTGGATAGATTACCGTAAAGCTTTTAGTAGCGTGCCACACTTGATTCCATTTCTGACTTTAGGTCTCTGGTTGGGACCCGAAAAAAATGAGTATACACCAGAATTCAAAGGAAATAAAAAATAACAACAACAATAATAATAATAATAATAATAATAATAATAATAATCTGTCTATACTTCTAAGATGAGGTATTGCAATTATTTACATTATTTACATTGTTCGGACTGTTGTCCTCATTTTTATTCTCATGTTCACGGTGTTTCGGACGTTCTAGGCTCCGGCCATCTTCAGATGATTGGAATTTCGAACTGAGGTCTCAAGGACACATAACCCAGTGGATAAAAGCCTTGGTTGGACCCAGTGACTTGATCCAAAGAGTTAGGAGTTCAATACCTGGCTACTGTAATGATCAACAAAAACTTGGAGAGTTGAGTTAAAGGGAGATAACGGAGACATCCGGAAGAGGCATGGCACGTGGAACTAGAACAATCTACCCCGATGGACGAATTAAAGGGTTCAGTCCGAAATTCCAATTACCTGAAGAAGGCCGGAGCGTACAACGGCCGAAACGTCATGAACATGGCAATAATGAAGAGGGAAACACTCCGAACAATGTAAATAATAATAATTTGACAGGAACAGATTATACGAAATCTATTGACAGACTTATTCAGTAGATTGGGTACCAACAGATTTTCGGTGCGTACTTACTTCTTTGAATGGTACAATAACATCACGAAGAGTCTGAAAAATTCTTTTATCATCTCGAATTTTACAAGCACATGAATATACAAATTCAAAACCTGAAATTTGTCCCAAAAGCTCAATAGTTTTCTAAATTGTCCCAGAATCTAACTGGCTTGATTTTCACATTTTATAATAGGTGTCTGGATATGTTACAGATGACCGACATGAGAGGTATGGATGTTTACTTGAACCCCCCCCCCCCCCCGCCCACAGAGTCAGGTTGTGACAGGTTTTAACATGGTGACCCGAGTGTCTTCATTAGGGCCGCTGGTCTTAGCTGTTCATAGCTTGTCCAAGCTGGTCTAAGCGCTTGTCATAGCTGGTCCAAACTGGTCAAAGCCGGTCCAAGCTGGTCAGAGCCGTGATGCCACCAGACCAGGGACGGAGCCCTCTGCCAGCTGACCGACATGAGAGGTATGTGTGGTAACCAGTAACCATTCTTACGAACATGACATAAGCTGTCTACTTGTTGGGCATAATTTCCTTGCCTATTTGTTTAAGCCAAGTCTTGACATTTCGTGGTTATAGCCGTAGTGAAGGATTATTTTAAAAGAAAAATTCGCACGCAGTGTTTTTTTTTGTTTTGTTTTTTTTACTTTCTTAAATGATTTCTTTTTTTTAGATTTTGATTTTCCAACATTTTGTTTCTTCTTTTTTTTTTCAATCCTGCATGAAAAGCTAATTTTCTGCGCATGTCCGGAAGCCGAACACAACGGTTTCGCGCATGTCCGGAAGCCCTAAGTAACATTTGTCACTTCATTGGAAACTGAAGTGGATTCTTCAAGATTCGATTTCCTCTTTTTGTGGGATGTAAAAAGAAAAACAAATGCACAGGCCAACATCCATTCGGTAATAGCTTAATGGTTAGAACATCGTACTACCAACAGAAAGGATTTGCTTATTCATGCATCGATGTTTTTTCATGATTCGTGAAATGGATGTTGTATGCAATCTTTTAGATTTGGATGATTTTTACTCAGTAATCAAATGGATATTCGCGTAACGCTGAGAAAGGCATGAATCCATTTCTTATACTTTATTGATACGTTTTTTACGGATTATCAACACTTTACAGGTTATTTAAAGCCAAAAAATATTTTTAGATTGTAAGTTTTTTTAGGGGGAGATATTAATGATTTTTAGTGATACGTCTTACTAATTAATCCATAGCTGGGGGAGAAGAGGTGGATTCATACATTTCCCAAGGGTATTTTCGCGTAAGTGAGCATAAAGAAGCCAAATGGAATTTGAACTCGGCTCTCTGATTAACAATTCCGAGCAATTTATTATTAAACCATCCCACACCTAAGCTTACAGCGCCTGATATTCCTAAGAGGTCACCCATCTATGCACTGTCGAGGCTCGACGTTGCTCATCTTTGATGATCGCACGGAAATCGGTGTTTCAATGGCTGTAAGTCCATCTCTTC